>JAMLFT010002431.1:0-25482 GCA_026544285.1 Pachyrhizus erosus | reverse complement strand
AAAAACAAAAAATCTCAAAATAATATCTTATAAATAGGATGAAAAGAAATAATAAACGTATCAACTTGGGCTAACTTACTCCGTTTGGAGGTCATCATTATTGGCACATGCTTTTTTCTATTAATACTGTGTTGCTTAGGTTTTTTTTTTTTCTTACAAAAATACTCTTTATGAAAATGCATTTTTGTTGATCATATAACACAATAAAAACACGTTTTACTATAAACTAATGTTTTTCGTTTCTATCAATATAAAGCACAAAAAAAAAATGTGTTTTATTTTTGTATAAGTTACCTTTTTAAAATTAATTAAATTAATGATGATATAAATTATTTGTTTTTAATGGAAATTATATTAATTACTATGCAATTTACATTTTCTTTACAGTAGATACGGAGTGGGGAGGGGAAGGAGTCAGGGATATAAAAGTAATAGAGTTGTTTTTCATGATGCGGTGTAAATAGCAAAAAGGAGGTGTGAATAAGAACAACTCGTTTGGATCAAACTCATTGGGGATTTGGTGGTGATGGTTTCCATAAGATTGATGGTCCAACCCAAACCCTGGTGGGATATTTTCTTTACTCATGTTGAGTCATTAGCATCAAAATTTAAACCTTAAAAATATAAAATAAAAAAAAGGATTTTGAGTATGGTTGAACGTGCTTAATATTTATTGACCCGAAACTAGGCCTTAATCATTTTTTACACCATCTTACCCAATTTTAAGCTTTGGTTTGGGTGAAGTTAGACCAGGTTTACCAGATTTAACTAAATTTATGCTCCTTCTTACCTCTAATGCTGAAATGTGGAATTCATATTTTTAGGGTGTTGGTTAGGAAATGGAAATTATGTAATTAACTTATTTTATAATTTCATGAAATTCTCAACGTGAATTTATTTATTTATATATAATATAAAGGTTTTCCACTATGATTTCCACCTGACCTTTTTTTTCTAAATTTTTATTTTAATATTTTTAGTTGTTACTTTATTTAGTTTCCTGTTATTGATTTTCATTTATTTTATTTATATGTTTCTTGATTTCCATTTTTTTCAACCTTCTTTCACTACAATTATCGCATGACATTTCTTCATAAATTTTTAGTTTTTCAATTATTTAAATCTATTAGATTTAAATATACCTTTACTCTTTAAAATATATATATTTTTTAATTTGGCCCTCTTTAAATTTATTTAATAATATTTAAAATTGTAAAATTCCTATACTTTTAATCCGTATTAACCGACTATTATGTTAAGTATTGCGTGTAAAAATAAAATATAGAAACTTAAACAAAGAAATCATATTTTTAGAAGAAAAAAATATATTGAAGTCGATTATTACTTTATTTTTTCTTTTGTTATCATTTCATGTTTTTTGTGTGTGTAAATATGACATGTGTGCATGAACCTATCAATGATAAAATCAAACACAAAAGTATTTTGAATAAAAAGTAGTCAATGATTAATAAACTTCTAACTAACATTGTATGAAAATAAAATGAAAAAATAAAGGGTAACAATTATAAAAGTTTTCTATTTGTTGCAAAATTATTCAATATATTATAATAAATATAAAAACTATATGCATATAAAATAAAAAATATAATTAAATGTTATTATAAACAAAAAAAATAAAGCACAAAGTTAACTTGTATAACTATTAAAATTTAAATGTGAATTTTTTTATACTTTATCAGATTTTAAGTATGTTTATATTGATGTATTTTAAATATATCAAATATATCGATTATAAGTTCTTTTTAAACCTATTAATTGAAGTATGTGTTTGATCGCCAAAAAAAAATAAGTATGTACTTAATATTTGCATATTAACTAAAAAGAATTATTAATACATTAAAATATCCGTGCAATATATGCATGAGCGACCTAATTGTAACTCTAAATTTAAAAATTGTGATACAAAATTTATAAATCTTTTAAATATAAAAATTAAAATTAGTAGGTCAACTCCTCTAATTGCATGCTAATTTTCAATGTCATGGTTACTTGCTTAATAGTTTAAAATCAATTCTATCTATAAAATGAAATTTTAATGTATATCATTTACGAATTATTTAATATTTTAAAATTAACTTCTTTTATTGATTTTTTTTTATTATAAAGGCAAGCCAAAAACAAGAAGAAAAGTTAATTGTGCATAATAAAAATTTTCACATATATTTTTCTAAAACTAAAAATTAGCTTAGACAGAGAATTAAGTTACACTAAAGGTAGGACAAAAATTTTATCCTATGAATCATTTAACAATAAGAGCACAAATTTAAATAAATATATATATATGACAAAATAAAGCCTTATAAATACAAAATTAAATCACCTTCTTTTGTAAGTTATTTATAACAAATATATTAACTAAAAAAAGGGAAAAAAAGATATAAAGAATTTATATATTAATTTGTCTCACCAATAATGACTATGTTTAATCTTTGACATTTTATCAAGAATTTAGTATGTGTATATAAAGATATAATGTTTCTTCATACCTCAAGTTTTCTTTATATTTTTCTCTATAACATTTTATCTATATATTTTTCACTACAAGTTTCTTCATGTTTCCCATTGTTAAAAAACAATTACAATAAATATAGTTTTAAACAAAGATTCTCTAAATATTTATAAGAAGTTCATAGAAATTTTTAGTCAAAAATGATTGAAAATAAATATTACTAATAACTTTAAGAGTCTCAAGATTCATTCTTAAGGGGAAAAAAAAAAGGGGCTATTTATAAGTATTACAAAGTAGATGTAAAAGAAAAATTCTTGTTCTAATAAAGAAAACCTTAAATTTGAATATTGAAATTCATTAATGTAACATTAAATATTATTCTCTTACAATGAATAATTAGATGCAAAAGTAGGTTATTTTAAAGTATTTTTTATATTCTAATTGCACATTAGATGAAATTTCTACTTTTTGTGATTTGAAAAGTTTACTTTGTCTAAACAATTGTCTTGTCTAGCTTTACTTTTGTGTCATAAGTATTGTTTAAGATTTATTTTCAATAAGTAATAATTAGGTGTGTTTGTGATGTGATTTTGTTCAATTTTTAGAAGAAAAATAATCTAAAACAGACATAAAATAAATATATTCAATTTGAAGGTAACATCAAATTTAAACTAAATTAAACTAATTGTTTACAGTTTGATTTAAAAAATTTTATTTTTAATCTATTTTTACAATATAAAATCTATTAATTAAATTTGCATAATTATTATGTTATATTATTTTAAAAATAAATTTTATTTTTATTAAATTTTGTTTAATATATTTTAATTGAAAATTATATTTTTACTTCTACTTAACAGTATTCTAAAATTATATGGAGAACTCTTTTTGTAACATAAAAGTAAATTGTGCATCACCATCACTTTATATTTAACATTGTTCTTTATCAATATTAATACATTCTTTTTTAACATAAGAAAGTAAAATATTATATATTATTTTATACTTATTATTAATTATTACATTAAAAACCACATATTACAAACTAGTTACATAAAGAAGTACAGTAGATATTAAAAAAATAAAATAACACTACATAATGTTAAACATTCATTAAATAAAATAATATAATTATAATGTGCAGTTTGATTTGTTTAGTTTGGTTTTCATAGCAAAATTTGAAAACGAAATAAAACTAAAAAAAATGTGCAGTTTTTGAGATTTTTTATTTTATGTTTTAGTTTAATTACTTATCGATTTTTAATTTACTTTGACGGTTTACAATAATTTTGTTTGGTTTTAAACATACTTAATAACAGTGTTTATCACATTTTTTTATAATTTATGAGTTTTCATCAAAATTTCTAAAAAATAGTTACTTATAATACCAAACAAAATAGTAGTAAGATCAAAATCTTTCAATAAGACGAAAGCATAACAAGACGAAGCCTTTTAAAACATAAATGAAAATGCCATATGATGAAGCTCAATATATGTGGTTAGACGATGCCATAATTATCTTTTCTACATACCTAGTCAAAATTATTAGTACAACCTATTTTGTTTTATTTGTTTGTTACTTTATTTATTATCATAAAAAAAAGTTAAAACATCCTATAATTAAAAAAAAAAAATAATTCCCTTTTTTATATGGTGACAAACAATCATTGAAAAATAAGGTTTTTTTAAAAATAATAATCTTATAAATGATCTAAGAGAAAAATAAATATTCTAAGAGTTTCAAAACTTTAAGCTTATGAACATAAAAGCAAACATAATTCATTTTCAATTTTTCATTGTAGATACATGACAAAGAGTCAACTAAATACATTTTAATTTATGGGAGATTAGGTCAAATAATGTTTTAAAGGTCTCATTAAGTTTGAATAAAAACAAACAAATAAATAAGTTTTACTTAAAATGACTAAGTGCATTTCTTGTAATGAGTAAGAAACAATCATCCTAGTAATGCAATGCCAAAATGTTACCCTTTATTGAAACAAATAGTATTTTGTATGTGTCTTGTATGGTCTTATATTGTTTTAAGAATAAAAGCTTATGAAGAATCTTAAAAAGACTTAAAACATATTAAATAAATTTTGTGGAAAGTCAACAACTTATCTCACTATTTCATAAAAAAAAACACCTAATTGTCAAGCAAAGTACAATAACATACTTTTTTGAACAAAAGTAATTTTTTTCTCTCTACTTCATGATGATAGAATGAGTAAAAAACACATAAGCACTTTGTTTTATCTTATCAAAATGATTGGTAGGTGAAATATATTTAATGTTGCAATAAAATTCTACAACATTCATAGTTAACCTCATCACAAAGTCTTACAACAAATATCCTTAACATGCCCATAAATATAAGAAGAACAAAGATATAAATAAATTTATCATTAAAACTACTATTAAAAATTTTATTCAAAATCATAAAAAAAATATTTTTCCAAAGCCTTATTTATAAACTCTCTAATTGTTTAAAGATTGAACCTTAACCATAATATTATATATCTTACTTGATGAGATGAAGCAATATGCAAGTCTTACCCCTTAAATCTTTTCTAAGTGAAAATGGTTGAAGTCCAAAGAGGTTATGTGCTAAGGAGAACTTCGATGTTTAGGCTTGAAAATACTTGTAGTAAAACAATACTTAGATAATTACTTGGAGAAGCAAGTAGGACATTACTTGTGTAAAACTTTAAGAGTCTTATGAGAAAACAATACTTGTAAAAGTATTACTATTAGTGATATTTTTAGTAGGATACTAAAGACTATATACATAGTATCGATTTAAGATAAATTAGTATAAAAATGTGTTTGCATCTAATCATTATCTTTTATGTCTTATTTGAAGCATTTTAGATAAACATATAAATACTTAACAAGATCATAGTTTTTAACTTTGAAAATGGGACCTTAATTATATCGTCTTTCAAATTAACAACAATCGTCCTACTCAAGATAAAGTATCTTTTTAATCAAATAAATTTGTGAATAATTGTTAAAAAATAATTAAACTCTCATTTTTGTATTCTTTGATGACTAAGAATCAAAGATAAAAGTTAAGTTCTAAAGAAAAGTATTCTAAGTATCTAACTTTTTAGATAAGTTTCATCTCCTTCCTTTTCTTCCCCTTCATTTTCTCTTTTTTTCTCTCTCGAAATTCTTGCTTTTTTATTCTTATTATTTTATTCTATCATTCTCAATCTAATATTGACTTGTTGATGATAGATATATCGTAATCATGCTTGAATCATGAAGGAAGGTGTAAAAAAGAGATCAAAATAAGACCACTTTCTTAAGTTTTTTTGCTTGCTAGGAGAATGTGGTAAAGAAGGCTATATATAATTTCTATGAATATCTTACGTAAGGGAAATGTGATATGTGTTGATAGGTGGCACGATACATAAGTTATGTTAAAAAGAGTATAAATTTGTCTTGTTATTTTCGCCTTAATATGTTGCATTTATTTATAGATTTCTCAAGTTATGGTTATTAGATTGAGATTATTCTTGCTACAGATGAAAGTAGGCTTAAAATGTTACAAAAGACTCAAGAAATGATTAAAAATGTTAAAAAAATAAATTAGTTATGTTATTTTCAAATTGGTTGTTATTGTCTTATGAAAAATGTCTTCGAATAAAGGAAACTATTTTATTTTTCTAAAATTTTGTTTTAGGTGTTTTGAGAAATTTTATTTGAAACACTTAAAAAAAATCCTTCAAGCTTTAATTTGATATATCATTTTCTTAATTTAAAATTATTTTAAATTTTTAATGATTTTTGAGATTGAGTTTATGTCTTGAGTGACTTAGTTAGATTTTTTTTGTTCTAGAACAACTTTAATAATAAATTCACTATAAAATGTATAAATATTATCTTTGAGTGATTTTGCTCATTTTAAAAACCAAACTAAAAATGACAAAATATGGTATTTTTTTTTTCAAAATTGTTTTAGCAAGGTTAAAGGTAGAGAAATTTTAAAATGAACTAGTCATTTTGCCTATAATGTTTATTAAACTTCCTATGTTGCTTAATTATCATGATTCTTTGTAAATTTTTGCTTTGAAAATGATTAGTTATTTTTTAAAATAAATGCAAAGAGCTTTCCAACAAACTATGGTTTTAATTAAACAAATTTTGTTTGCCTAATTAAATTGATTTAAACTTTTGACATGAAAAACAAAGACAAACTACTCTTTTGTATTTGTATGTTTCCATTAAAATTTCAAGTTGTATGTTGTGTTTAGCTAAGTTGTATGCTTCTTAAATTCTTTTTATAAAACCTTATTATTTGAAACTTAATTTCTAAATTTAAATATTTGTTTGTACTATTTATGTATTTTAACAACGTTCCCTTATTTTAAATACCAAAGTAAAAAAATTAAACAATTTAAATATATTAAGTCTATTTAATGAATTTAAAATAATTTGTTTTTTAAAATAAATTATTAATAACTTGAGTCTAAAAGACTTAAAATTTATTTCTTGATAGTTTATTATCATTAAAATATTAATTTTAAAAGGGATTTTACTTCAATAATTTGTATATGGATTGTAATGTTGTGAGACATATTACAATATATATTTATCTCGTATGCATTATTCATGATTACTCAATACTTAAGTTTAATTAATACTTATATTGTTATTAGTGAAATCATTGATGTATATTACATTATATGTAAATCATAGAAATTTTTTACTTATTTTTATTATTAATAAGAGTTTTATTTAAAATTGAATTTTATGATTATGTTAGTTTGTGTCATGTGGAGACAATGATTTTTACATATATGACCTATTTAAAAAAATCATGTTTAATTTTATTTTAATTTTTACCATTCATATAAGATCTAATGGTTTATATTTATAGTTCTTATTTATTATGAAAAAAGTGCTAGCAACACATTCTTTATTATTGGTTAAATTGTATTATAGAATGCAAATCTTAAATGAGGACTATTAAATAAAAAGTGAGACCTATATAATTGTGATTTTTAATAAATTTAGCCAATAATAAAAAATATGTTCAAAAGAGTGTGTTGCTAGTATTTCTCTTTATATAATAAAAGAAATTCTTGCTTGATATGTTTCCTACATATATATAGAAATAAATAAATAAAATAATATTCTTTCTTCATTTATCATGTTTACTTTTCACTCTTGAGTTTTTATTCATTTCTACATTTGTTTGGCAATGAATTTTTTTTTTGTCAATATTTCAACATATCGTTATTATATTATCAAAACTAAATTCACAACCATTTATTTTCCTTCTATTGAGTTATTCACATTGAAACTTCTTCATCTTTCTCCTTAACGTGTATCATCATAACCTTTCTTTCTTTTTGCATCTTTTCACCACATCTTTATTGCCTCATGTGTAATGATCTCATAACAAAGAGACCTAATTTTTTAGTGTTGTGGATGCAATTTTTCTCTCCCAAGGATTGCTTCTGTTAGCTTTAGGCTAGGAAAAACTAGTTGAACTTAATAAATTATGAATTTTTTTTATCTAATTTAATCTAATTATTTAAAAAACAATTGTATGGTTTATTTGAATAAGATGCTAGATTGATTCATAATTAAATTAGTTGAATGATTTATTTGATTCTATTTTAATAATTATGATTTTAATTCCATTTACAATTCTAATGATTTCTTTCAATTGTATTAATGTATATATGCAATAACTTATTTTTATTAACAGGTCCCTAATATTTTTGAAGTTTTTTAATTAAATCCTTAAATTAAAAAAGTAATTGAATTAAAACTATATAAAAAAAAACCTTATGACAGTTTTATTAATTATAAAAAATTAGAGACTTAATTATAATTTTTCTTTTAATTGGGATACCCAGTTAAAATATCTGAAAATAACAGTGAGTGATATATTTTATAAAAAATTTGTACTGTTTGATTTCATGGGTTTGGTTTCTAAAGACGGGACAGTGGAAGTATCAACTCGACAGAAGCAGAGAAGAGTGTTTGATAGTGTATAGCCTTCTTTTCTTCTCTTCCACTGGAAAATTCGGAAGAAGCCTCAACCAATAAACCCTAACTCCGATTCATTGAAGCGTTAAACCCTAAACCCCCAAATTTCATTCCTTCGTTATGGCGTCGTCATCGAGTAGCGGATTGACGTTCAAGCTGCACCCTCTCGTAATCGTCAACATCTCCGACCATTACACCAGGGTCAAGTCTCAGATGAACCCAACCCACGCACCGCACAACAACGCTGCTGCACCCAACGGCGGCGACGGCGTCGTTTCACCCCTTCCCCCGCGAGTCTATGGCTGCGTCATAGGGGTCCAGAAAGGTCGCACCGTCGAGATCTTCAACAGCTTCGAACTCCTCTACGATCCTTCCACTCATTCCCTCGATCGCACCTTCCTCGAGAAGAAGCAAGAACTCTGTTCAGTATTCTTTTATCTCTCTCTCTCTCTTTTTTTTTTTTAATTTCTATTATTTTTTATGCTAACTTTAGTTTCATTATTTTTCCTTTTCTATGGTTTGCGATGGCGATGTCGTCTGCAAATTTAAACCACCTTGATCTAACAATGGCCTTGTTTGATTTATAATTTCAACGTGGCGTTAATTTCTGAAATTCGGTTTTACTTATTTAAGCATCTTTCTTTTTTGACAATAAACACACATTTTTTTCCCCTCTCAAAATTGTGTTTTATTTATTTATTTATTTAAGTTTTTGGAGATGTTGATTTTATTGGAAGCTGATTTTTTTTTTTTTTTTTCAGATAAGAAGGTTTTCCCGCACTTCTACATACTGGGTTGGTATTCGACTGGGAGTGATGCTGAGGAATCAGATATGCATATTCACAAAGCTGTAAGTTTGCGTTATTGCAATTTGTCTCAATTTGAGCACGCCTGTTATTGGTAGGTTGGTTTAGGTTCACGAGGGGATTTTAGTAGCTGTTCAGATAATGAAGGAGTGGAGTGAGGATTGAGGCGGTTTTTAGGACTTTAGATGTGGATTGTTATTTTGAACATGTTCAATGTACATCGAAGAGGAATAGCTGCTGCTTGAAAATGGTTTTATTCGGATATATGCTTTGGAGAGAAGGATATGATAAAGTAGAATTCAACTAGAGCATAAAGCTAAATTAAGATGGGCGAAGGGTGAAGCAAATGAAACTTTATGCTGGTTAAAAGAGTTAATACCAAGTGTAGAATCAATATAGCTTTTACCCCCACCATGCACTTCCTTTCTTTCTTATCTCTACAAGATCCTTATCTACACGCACCACTAGGAACACTCTCACCTCAACCTTTCTTTATTTTTTATCTCACTGTTTGTCCTAACACCAAAATCTCTGTGCCGGACATTCTTTCCACCTGTTCTCTGAATTTCATTGCTACTTTTCCTCTGTTAGCTGGGTTTTGGGACTATCACTCTTGGTCTTTACACTAGCCCCTTGCTAGTTGCTCGTCTGCTTTGGTTTATTTGACCACCATGTATCTGCCACATGGGAGATTTATCCTAAGTTTATTATCTTTGACTGTCAATTTTTACAGGGTTTTTTTACTAATTGAGATTGTGTTTGGGCTCCATTTCATAAATGTCTGTCATCCCTGGGACTTTGCTACACATTTTGTGTGGTTGGAATATCTGTATGCTTGGTTTTTTAATGGCTTCTGAGGCATCTCCTTTTCTAAACTTGCCATTGATATTGACCCTACACCTTTTCTCTTTATTGACTTCCTTTCCCTCTTCTTAGAGCAGAATTTATCGCAGGTCATCTATATGTTTGGATTTGCCTTGCAAAATTTTCCAGGTCTATTGTAGTATCTCTTGACAAACATACCTGTGGCTGATGTTTGTGCTTTGATTAATGGGAAATGGTTTTGGAATGTGTGGTTGTTTAGATCTATACACTTTATGATGAGTTGGCTTGGTGGAAACTTTGTTTTTTTTTTTTTTTCAATAGGACAGCATAAAATTTATGGAAAAATTCATTGGAAGATGAAGAAAAATGGTTATATCGTGTGACAAGTTTATAAATTATAACAGATGCAAACTATGAGCTGTAGCTTTTCCATTGCAGACCATTAGCCCCACTATAATATTCTGTATTCTGACCAGTTACTTACGAAAAGTTTCTGACAGTAGATAATTCAAGAGATAGGAATTTAGTTATTTGCAGTTGTATAGCTATATGTAAATGATGAAGTAGTTGATCATCTGTTTATTCATTTTCTAGGCTACTTACTGCCTTTCACACCCATTCTTAGTATTTTTGGTTCCTGTATAATATGTCCAAAAGATGTGAAGGGCTTAATTTACATAATTACAACTTTTATTATTTTTTCCTTCTATGTTTTCTATAGTGCCATTATCATGCACTATATTCTTTGATAAGACCATACTGCATTGTTATTACAAAGTGTTATCGCTATGTTGAGTCTAGTTTCCGTTTATGCTTTATTATAGCATCTATTTTGTACACGTCAATGACATTCCCCGGTTTAGATTCTGATTTACATAATTTACATTTTTGTGCCTTTTTTCATTTGAAAAGCTCTTCCAGTGATTATTCAGAAAGCGAATATATTCAAATGCTAGTTACTTTAGTTTCTGATTATATCTGAACCTCTGCTGTAACAGTTGATGGATATCAATGAAAGTCCAGTTTATGTTCTTCTCAATCCTTCCATCAATCATTCTCAGAAGGATCTCCCAGTCAGTATTTATGAAAGTGGTACATGATCTCCACCATAGTGTTATTTAGTATGTAATTATTTTATCAACCAAGTTGCAAAAATGAAAAAACATAAACAAGGAAAGGGCTTTAGTTACTTGTACTGTATTTCCATTTTTTTATTTTTTACAAAGAATTTGTTTGATAAAAAATAAATTTTATTGGAGAAAGAAATGGAAGTACAAAAGTTTGGAGGATAAAAAATCCCCAACAAAGGTTATACAAACAGGAAAAACACAGCCAGTGAAGTCATGTTTTAACACAGACCATGTGCTGAACAGTGAACACAGAGAAACCATGAAAATCATTTCATCCCATATGAAATTCAAAGGTGAGAAACACACCCTTGATGATTCAGGCATTATTGATTTACAACAACAAAAGCCATAGAATCTCATAAACAGAACAATGCCACAAGAGTTTACTTCCCTAATTACAAAACCCTAGAAAACAAATTTGCAAAACCTGATCCAGTGAAGTAGGACAAAGTGACTAATCCAATGCTCACCAAGATGCCAATGTTTTACAGTAATTGCACAGCTGTGCTATGTAGAAATGAATGAGGTGCAGTTTCAGAGATGGATGTACACATGAGACCATCTCAGGATAGAGATTTATTTGAGGCTGTCTGACCTACAATAAGTCATTAGTATTTCTGTTGTGTAAAGATGTTTAAGCAATATCTTTGACCTTAGTAGTAGGATCTTTAGAATTCCAAATTGGCTTATCTAAGGCGATCTCCAACATCCCTGAGTTGCCTTTCAAACTATTATGTTTTGGTGGAGCTCATTTCTTTTGTGTGTTATCAGTTTAATTTGTTAGAAATAAATTATTTTCTTGTAAAAAGCTGAGAGCATAGTAAGCTCCAGCTTGAGGGAGAGTGTTGAAAATCAGAATATAATATTCTAATTTATTAATAATAGTGGTTTATAGGCTTTGATTTAGAGGAAACAAGATATCCTCTATTTATGTATAACTAATGTAATTAACCTATATAAACACACATCCACTATGAATTCAAAGACAAGATTTTCATTCAATTATCCCTCTCTCCTATTTTAACAAAACTCTTTCTCGTTCTATCATTTGCCATTGTATGAAGGTTCTGCATTTGCATCCCTATCCTAAAGGACTATTAATCTTGGATTTTTGTTCCAACTAGTTTCTTCATCTTGGATTTTCATGAAATAAACACATCTATTTTGGTGTAGAAATGCTAGTTTTGCTTGCATAAATGAATTTGACAGTATGTCACTGCTAATAATTTTTCTAATGTATTCTATTTTTGGCATGCATGTTTTTGGTGGTTTGTGGAATTTATTAACATTGTGTGAACTTTCAATTTCATAAATAGGATTACAGGCATAAAATTGGCCGCATCTCATAAATGTGCCTATGCTATGCTTTGCATCAAATCTTTATGCAGCTGGTCTCTAAAGGGTTTTCTAAGGTAGTTTACAACCCACTAAACCGTTGTTTAATATGATATGGATCAATGAGGTGATAGTGTTAATCTAGGTTGTTACATAGGAGAAAAAACATTTATGGCTCAAGCACATTATCAAATAAGCATGATCCACTGCATTGACACCTAGTTGTAGTGAAAAATAAGCAAGGGTCCTGCTTTTTTGTGAGAAAATGTGGGTAAAGGAGTTAGTTCACTTGAGGAGGATTCATTTTGGAACATGGAATGTAGTCACACTTACAAGTATATCAGTGGAAATAGTAGACACCATGATTAGGAGGATAAATTCTATGTGAACCAAGTGGATAGGATAAAATGCAAAGGAACTAGACATCTCTGGTTTTAAGTTGGGGGTACTTTGGCAAAGAAATGGGTGAGTATAATTGTATAAAAGTATTGGAGGAGTGATGTTGTGGATGTAAAAAAGTTAGGGGAGTGTTTAAATCACAGTTCTAAAGCTTGTAATGGAAGGGGAGACCTTCGGTATGATGAGTACTTGTACACCTCAGGTATGATTAGAAGAGCACTGTGAAATAAAATTTTGGGAGGATTTAGAAGCTTTAGTTCAGGGAATACCATTAGGGGAATAATATTTTCTACAGAGGGGATCTATATGGTCATGTAGGGAGCACCTCTAGAGGATATGAGGGTTCATATGGGGTTTATGATCTAGGAGAAGCAAATGTAGAAGGTAAATCTATCTGAGATTTCTTATTAGCTCATGACCTTACAATAGCCAACACTTCATTTGGGAAGAGGGAATAGAATCTTATCATCTACAGATTACAAAAGTGGTGTGACATGCTTTCAAATTAGAATTTTTATCAGTAAATTTAAAAATAAAACTTGTACTATACTGTCATACCTGGGGAGACCATTACTACCCAACAGAGAGCCTTGGTTGGTGATGGATGTAAGAGTTGAGAAGAAAATGAAGAGGAAAAGCCAAGATAGGATTCCAAGGATCAATTGGCGGTAATTGAAGGATGAAAACTAAGGATCTTTCAGCAAATAGTTATGGAGGAATAGGAGGCAGAAGGAAGTGCAAATGATAGGGTGGTCATTGCTAGAGGTTTGAGAGTAGGTCAAATAACTACATGGGAGACACCTGTAGAGGTACTAGTAAGGAGAGTAGATCAGATTGGGTTTAGCCATCACTGGAGGTAGGAGACCGAGAAAACTAGGCAAATCATTAAGTAGGATTTACAGGTCAATAGTTTGTTTGTAAACATGATTCACTACAGAAGACTATATAGTGTTGTTTGATCCTTTTAGCTGACCCTACATAGTGTAGGAAACGACTAGTTTGTTTCTGTTTGTATTCACAGTTCATACTTCCTGGAATGTTTTCTCCCTTGAAATCCTTGTATGATTTTTAGTTATTGATAGTGACATGTTGCTACAATGCTACTGCACAATAGAATCATAATTATTGATCCATATCAGGAGATTTGTAGTAGGCTAATTTGCCACATTCTTTTTTCCTTGATTTTGTTTGAACTTTTCTGCTTTCCATTCTTTCAAAAGCAGGACTCTGTTTTGTTTTGTTGGTATACATTTTGGTCAATTTTTTGTTTTGCCTGCTTATTTTACTGAGGAAATTGTGTTGCTACTGGTGCTTGCCATTACAACTACAGAACTGCATGTCATAGATGGGATTCCACAACTTATCTTTGTTCGCTCAAGCTATACTATTGAGGTTGGGTTTTTTGACTTTTGTTATCCCTTTTTATATTTTAAATCACTGTTCCTCAATACATAGATTGACTTGGATTCCCTTCTTTCTCCCTCTTTCTTTGCTGAAGACTGTTGAAGCAGAACGGATATCAGTTGATCATGTTGCACATCTTAAGCCATCTGATGGTGGTTCAGCTGCTACACAATGTGAGTGTTTCTCTTGACTCTTCTTTGCATTATAGCCTTATTATCTTTCATTAAGCCAGTTAAATTTTGAAAATACTCAACTTGCCTAATCTGGCAGCAGACTGACTTACACACACACACACACACACACACACACACATATTGAAGCAAGGGGTACAGAGTAAGGCTGACTGACACATTGCATAGCAGTGTGCAGTGTGGAGTCTGCACCAACAGCTATCCTACACCTAGGGAAGCAATGTGCAGACTTGAAAAGAAAGGAAGAAATAAATACATCTGAAATTACATTAGAACATTAAATACACAAGTAAATACATCAGATATTTAACACTCTCCCTCAAGCTGGAGCATATAGATTGTATGCTCCAAGCTTGGAACATATGTATTGAATCTGAGGCCCCCTTAAAGATTTAGTCAAAATGTCAACAAGCTGATCGTTTGAACTAACAAATTCAGTGCTGATCTCCTTGGACAACAACTTCTCCCTCACGAAATGGTAATCAATTTCTATATGTTTAGTCCTCTCATGAAATACTGGATTGGAGGCAATATGGAGGGCTGCTTGATTATCACAGTACAATTTCATTGGTTGAATTTCACAAAACTTTAGTTCTTGAAGAAGTTGTTTGATCTATACCAACTCACAAATGGCTAAGGCCATAGCTCTATATTCTTCTTCTGCACTAGATTGAGCAACAATATCCTGTTTCTTACTTTTCCAAGAAATAACATTTCCAACAATGGAAACACAATACCTTGTAGTAGAATGTTGATCTGTGGGAGAACCTGCCCAATCAACATCACAATATCAAGAAGTTAGAGTATCACCTTTATCTTCGTATAAGAATCCCTGTCTTGGAGTCTTTTTGATATATCTGAGAACACGAATGACTGCATTCTAGTGATCAACACGAGAGGCTTGCATAAATTGACTACTCCAACAGCAAAGGAAATATCAGGTCTAATAATTGTGAGGTATATGAGTTTTTCCACCAATCTTCTATATCTTTCTAGTCTGAGTATGTTTCGCCTTGTTCTGACATTAATTTTTGGTTTGGATCCATGAGACTCAATGGATCTGCAATCTGACATTCCTGTCTCTTCCAATATGTCAAATGCATACTTTCTCTAAGAGATAACAATGCCTTCTTTGGATTGTGCCACCTCTATACCAAGAAAGTATTTAAGGCAATGCAAGTCCTTAGTTTGGAAGTGACTATGTAAATGTTGCTTCAATTGAGAAATTTGAGTAGCATCATTTCTTGTGATTACGATATCATCAACATACACAACCAAATAGACATATCTTCCAAGAGAGGTGTGACAATAGAAGATAAAGTGATATGCTTCACTATGCTTCATATCAAAACTCTGCACCACATAACTATATTTTCCAAACCAAGCTCTTGGAAACTGTTTAAGGCCATAAAGTGAATGACAAAGTTTTCAAACAAGGTCAGACTCCCCCTGAGCAACAAACCTAGGAGGTTGTTTCATATAAACTTCTTCCTCTAACTCATCATGAAGAAAGACATTTTTAATGTCTAGTTGATGGAGAGACCGGCGAATAATAGCAGTCATGACCATAAAAAGGCGAACAATAGTGATCTTAGCTATAGGAGAGAAGGTGTCACCATAGTCAAGACCAGGAATCTGAGTATAGCCTTTAGCAAACAATTGAGTTTTAAGACGGTCAACTTCACCGTTAGGACCAACTTTGATAGCATAGACCCATCTACAACCAACTGTTTTCTTACTAGATGAAAGAGGGACTAGGTCCTATGTACCACTATGCTCAAGAGCCTGCATTTCATCAATCATGGCTTATCGCCATCTAATGTGATTAAATGCTTCATCAATGTTTCTAGGAATCGTAGAATAAGACAAAGATGAAAAGAATAATAAGAGGGAGATACACAGTGATAACTCAAGAAATTATAAATAGGATGGGGGTTTCGAGTGGAATGGATACCTTTTCTAAGAACAATTGGCCAACCTGTAGAGTTATCAAGAGGTGATGAGGAAAAAGGATCTGTGGTAGGTGCATCTGGTGGAGAAGGACATGAACTAGGAGAATCTTCATGTACTATGAGATGGTCTATTGATGTTCTATGGTGAGATACACTGAGAGGAGAGGAAGACAATTCTGGGTGATTATTAGGTGATGAGGATAGTTGAATGTTTTCTTGATGATGGGTCTCAATAGTAGGAGGAATCCCTAAAATTGAGGATAGAATGGGTAACACTTGTTGTATAGAATTCAGGTGTGACACTGAAGAAGAAAAGAATAAAGTTTCTTCAAAGAAAGTCACATCTACAAACATGTAATATTTCTTAGTAGTTGAAGAGTAACATTTGTACCCTTTTTGTACGCGTGAATATCCAAGAAATACACATTTGATAGCTCTTGCAGAAAGTTTATCAAGACCTGTAGACACATCATAAACAAAACATGTACAACCAAAAACTTTAGGAGGTATATGATATAACAATTCATTTAGAAAAATGATTTAATAAGGTGTTTTATTTTCAAGAGATGAAGATGACATTCTATTTATTAGAAAACAAGCCGTGAGAATTGCGTCATCCCAATGACACGTGGGAACATTTCCACTAATCATACAAGTATGTGCAGTTTCCACTAAATGTCTATTTTTTTCTTTCTACAATATCATTTTGTTGTGGTGTGTGAGGACATGTGGATTGGTGTAAAACACCTTGTGAAGACAAAAAAGAAGAAGGGTCACCCTAAAAGTATTCTTTAGCATTATCACTTCTAAAAACTTTAATAATTTTTTCAAATTGGTTCTTGATTTCATTGAAGAAAGATATGAAAATAGGCAAAAGTTCAGATCTATCTTTCGTTAAAAAACTCCAAGTACATTGAGAATATTCATCTATGAATGTGACAAAATATCTAAAACCAAAGGATGTAGCACGGCTCGTTCCCAAATGTCTGAATGAATAGTTGAAAAAATAGAGTTACATTTTATTTCAGTTTGTTTAGGAAAGGAAGATTTAGTATGTTTGCCTAATTGACATGATTCACAATTTAGCATTTGAAGAGGATTGAGACAAGGAACCGTCATCTTCAATTTTGCTAAACTTGGGTGACCTAAACAATCATGCAAAAGTTTTGGAGAAGTAGTAGCAAAACAAGAGAGAGTAGGATTGGATTCCAGACAGTACAAGTATCGTGATTCATGTCTTGCGTCAATCAGACAACCTGTACCACGCTCCTGTATGACAAAGGAATCAACATTAAATGTTACTGAACAATTTAAGGAATGAGTCAATTGGCTTAAAGATATCAGATTGTAGGGACAACTAGGAATGTACAAGACAAAGTCTAAATTTAAAGAACAAGAGAGAGAAACTTGGCCAACTCCTTGAGATGCAATTTTGGCACCATTGGCTAAGGTAACCGAGTGAGGAAACTTTGGTGGAGATATTGATGAAAATAAGCAGTTATTACCAGAAATATGGTTAGAAGCACTTGAATTGACTATCCAAGGAACTTGACCTTCCACAGATTGAAAAATATAGGCAGTTGAGATACTTGGCATTGAAGATGATTGAGCTTGGTTGCTAGATTTTAACTTCAAGTATTTTTGATACTCTTCATTAGACAACTGTACCATAGATTTCTCAGATTTGGATACATGTGCAGACTTTTTTGGAAAACCATGTAAGGAATAGCAAGTGTCTTGGGTGTGACCCATTCTCTTGCAGTAGGTGCACTGAGGACATCCACCTCTACCACCACTACCACAATGTCTCTCTTCGTGATGACGACCTCCTCTTCCCCAATTGACCACCATTGCAAAAGTCTCAACAATTTCAGTAGTGCCCTCATTTCTCACCCCAGTAGGAATACATAGGAGTCTGGTGATTAGTCTGGTGATTAAACTGTCCATGGAAGGAATTTCATGACCAATTATAATTTGATCACGGACATGATCAAAATCTGGGTGCAAAGTTCCCATGGTCAAAACCATATATAATCTGTCAAGTTTTTGTTTTATTTCCTCCAAAGAATCAGCTTCTAGGAACATGTTCAATTCTTCTATTGCAGCTTGAACCTGAGTCATATGTATATGTGAAATCATATCATGATCAGTCTGTTTGAGGGAGGTCAACTTATTTGCTGAGTCATATAGCTGTTGAATATCATTAACAACAATATTTTGGGCTTTTTTCTAGAAAGCACAACAAGTTTTAAATGTTCTGAGTGTCCCCAAGACTTTGGGTTCAATCGACTGCCATAAAACTGCACAAAGTTGGAAGTCCAGTTGCTGCCACTGTGTTCTTATTTCACTTGGTATTTCACTAGCTTCTTTCTCTCCATGGTCATGGTATCCTCGACCAAGGAACCATAATTCTATAGAGGCTGACCATGAAAGATAATTTTTACTATTGAGTTTTTCTGTGGTGATGGTGGTAGTTCCAAAAATAGAGGAAATTGGTCCTGTGGTAGCCATGCTATAACAAGCTGAGAATACTGGAAGAAGGATACCACAGAAGTAGGAGACTAGCCAAATAGCCTTGGATGTTGATGGGAAGAGGCTAAATTGACCTCAAATGGAAAGAGGAGCCTTTGATGAGTGTGTTGACAGTGTCACAGAAGGATTACGCGCCTGATTGAGTGAGGCGCTGTGATGGCACGTGGCGGTGCGGTTTGACATGGTAGGAGTTGGGTTGGGTCGCACTTGATAAGGCAATCCTACCCCGAGTTTTGTTTCAAGATAGGCGGTGGTCGGCGGAGGCAGAGGTGTGCGGAAGACGGCGGGATCATTCCTGCTCTGATACCAAGTTAAATTTTGAAAATACTCAACCTGCTTAATCTGGCAGCAAAATGACTTATATATTAAAGCAAGGGGTACAGGGTAAGGTTGACTGACACACTGCATAGCAGTGTGCAGTCTGCACCAACAGCTATCCTACACCTAGGGAAGCAGTGTGCAGACTTGAAAAGAAAGGAAGAAATAAATACATCACAACATTAAATACACAAGTAAATACATCAGACATTTAACAAAACCTTTGGAGTAAATACTTTTTTTTAATTTCTGTTCTTATTATTAGGTAATTACCTGTTATATTCTTCTACTGAATTGTACCTAGCTTGCCATGAATCTGGATAATAGGGGAGGGTTGTCTTGGGCAGTTAATAGCCAACATGAAATTTTGTTGAATTTATGACATTGTTCAACTAAAACCAGTCAAGTGAAGGTTTTAGTAAATAAAGTGGCTTAAATTGGAAGATATTCTAATTAAAATGAGTAGAGAAAGATCCAAGTTTACTGAATTTTGGGTTTTATTGAAGTCCAATGGTGTTGATTGATGCCTGTAAGTGACTCAACCTAGTGGGATAAGGTGTGAGTTTTTTAGTTGCATCTAATGTACCATGTTTTCTTATTGCAGTGGCTGCTCACCTTACCGGTATACACAGTGCCATCAAAATGCTTCATAGCAGAATAAAGGTGCTACATCACTATCTTCTTGCCATGCAAAAAGGTTTGACGGTATCCTTTCTGCAAAAATAGCATTTGACAATAAGATATTTGTTATTAGAAATCTTTTAACTCTTATAATAAATATTATTCTTTTGATTTGTCAACTCTTTAAGCCTTTCAAGTAAAAGAGAGAATAAATTACATGAGGTATATATATGATAAATTGATAATACTCAAGTGTCTGACTAAGTTTCAAATTATATATTTTTCTATTACTGCAAAGAGGGTGACTTGCAAATAAGAATCTTAGGCATATAATTATAAGCTGGATTAGCCTGATAAGTTCGAGACCAGATTCTGATTGAAATTGTAATAGATTAATGATTACGCTTTAGGGAAATCACTGAAGTAGTGGAATTTTCTAGTTATAACTGCCATTTATTTTTGTAATTGTACATGTCTTCCAATTTTAGCAAATTAGATCCTCTGTTATGAATTATGATATACCAAACTTTAGGATGGATTTACTAATAATGAGCCCTCCATGAATTCTCTAGAAGTTTTGAAATAAACTATTTTATGAGATATCTTTTTGTGGAGATTGTTTCTCAAAAGCCTCTTTTTAACTTGTGAGAAATGCTCCAGGTCATTTTTTTATGAAAAACTTAACCAATTATCTTAAAATTGTTTAGACATGGTTTTTTAAAGTTAGAAATCCAGTTTCAGCAGCATGCATGATTTTAAGTATTTATATTTGTATTTCCCAAGTAAGAGATTCAAAACAGTATAATAGGTGCTCTGTGATTCTGTGAGCAATATTTCCGTTTCCTGCTTCAACTATAAATTATACATGTTCTTGTATTGAAACGCTAATAAATAAGATCATTAACCTTGTTGTTTAAAACAGGTGATGTTCCTTGTGAGAATTCACTACTAAGACAAGTGTCAAGTCTCCTGAGAAGATTGCCTGCTATTGAATCCGGGAAATTTCAAGATGATTTCTTGATGGTGAGTGTGTTCCATTCTGAATTTTGGACTTGATGGCCTGTTGGTGTCTTGAAATTAGGCTTTGCATGTAAAGTGTGACAAGGAGGGCAATAAACTGGGTTCCTCTTGTTATGGTTTCAGTACTTTCTTATTTGGACTTATCTGTGCAATCATCATGAACTGTGATGGATCGCCCTTCTAGAGAGTGGGCCTTATGGTTTCCTAAATCATAATTATAAAACATATTTTGAACAAGTGAAAGCTATGTGGGTGCAGTTCTTTGTATTAATATTAAGTACACTAGGCTAGCAGTACAATATAGTATAGATGACATATATCCTTCACACATTAATCACATGCATAGTACACTTAATACCCCCCTACAAGTTGGATCAGATCATAGATGTTATTCATGCCCAACTTGTTATAAAGTAATTAACCCTACTCCTGAAGTGCCTTGGTGAAGATGTTAGCTATTTGTTCTCCAGTTCTAACATGGTGGGTGGATACAAGTCCTTGCTGAATCGTTTTCCAAATTATGTGGCAATTGGTTTCTATCTGTTTGGTCATGAATCACTGGCTTCACGGTGATATGAATAACACCGAAGCTTCCTAGATGGAAGGCCCTTGAACCCAATCTCACCAAGAAATCCAATTTCTTCCAAAAAAATATTGATGGAGGTTGGTTTTTAATTATATAAGATCCAATCTTGTCTGCATCAGAGTAACCTACTTTGTTGTGTTCATTGTCTTTTAAAGAATCCTGTGGCTTGGAGCTCTCCTTTCAAATGTGTTAAAAGAGTTCTGATGTTTAACATAGTAGCCTAATGAAAATTGAGCTCACTGAACCTTTGTTTGCTGTACTCAGGTTGTAGTTGTTTGAGTAGTGCCCTTTGGAACCCTCCTTAGGAATGCTATCCTTCCAGATGGTAGGCATATCCTAGTGCTTGTGCGGCCAACTGCAGCATCTCCTCCATTATTCCTTTCATGGAGAACAGGCAAAGTGCTGCTTGAGGTGAATCAGCCAACCATATGGCATCATCTCCTTGAAAGACTGGGATTCCTGGACGTTCCTTCTCTAGTTCTATCCTGAAACTCAATCTCTTTCCTCATTTTTTCAATAACGTCAAGAATGCTTTTCATTCTTGCTGGACCCTGAAAGCCTGAACAACTCCTGAATCTATCAATATGTACTGCCCACAATTCCAAAATTGGTGATCTGATGACAGTTGATAGAAACTAGATCAGAAACAAGAATGAAATGAGATTTTATTGATCAAATCCCTAATTGCCAATCTGTACCAGTGTGATGGCAGAGTGGGCAAGGGAAAAATCAACAAGAACGATAGAATGAACTCCCAGGAATTTGGGAGCCTGATTTCTCCCTTCCAAAACTAATTTTCACCAACCAACTCTCTTCCCCTATCATCTGCCTCTATTTTTATAACAGCATAACTTATTCTAACATATTATAAGATCTATCAACTGATAAGGCCTAGCTAACAGAGGCCATCCTTTCATAGTGTCATCAATGCGAG
Source organism: Pachyrhizus erosus (assembly GCA_026544285.1). Lineage (NCBI taxonomy): Eukaryota > Viridiplantae > Streptophyta > Magnoliopsida > Fabales > Fabaceae > Pachyrhizus > Pachyrhizus erosus. Next base: position 2,953 of record JAMLFT010002431.1, on the reverse strand, counting down.
ATGCAAGGTTCATGAAATTGGTGCATACAACTGCATATCCTCCTACATCATGTTTTTAGTAGCTAAATATGTAATGGGTTGCAGAATATGAACACACATTGGTCTGCCATAAGAATGCATTGGTTTAGGAAGACTTTCATGACTCTCAAATTATCCATGGTAATTGTGCTATAGCTGTTTTGTTGAAAGGAACTAGACTCTTGTACAATTATATAAGGACTCTTTGCACAAGGAAATTTTATTATATAGCTAGATAATGATATTAAAATTGGTTGTGTTGAATGTTTCAAATAGCTGTAATATGATATCTGAGAAGTATAAATGCAATGTAAACTTTTCTTTAGCTTACAAAATCTTTTTTCCTTGCAGGAGTACAATGACACCTTATTGATTAGTTACCTGGCAATGCTGACCAACTGCTCAAGGTATGATTTACTTTTTCTCTTGGTTTTTTTATTTCAGGTTTCATAATTTTTGTTTTTTTTTTCCTTTTATAACAAAAAGCTCCTAGTGTTCTTTTAGGCAAACTTCCTTGAAAATCAGTACGGTTGGACCATTTAGTTATCTAATGAAGCAAATAGTTAGAAACACCATTACCATGTATTTGTGTATTTTTCTTCCATTTTACTCCGCTTGGCATTCCTTATACCTGTACAACTCACAAGGACAATTGGAAGCTTCTTCTGTTAGAGGTGCTTGCTAGGGGAGGGAGTTTGAGTTATTTGAGTAGGGTCTTCAGTTCCTATATATAAATGGATTCTAGTATGTCATTATGCTCGATCTTGTATGGTAGAATCATGAAACCCAATCTTCCTGTAAATCCTTCCTTTTAGTCTTGTCTAACGAACTTAAATACTTTATTTACTTTTTGCAATATAGAAAATGTTAACTGGTTGGTTGGAACCGACTAGCCCTCAGATAGTCATACTATCTCCGTGTCTCCCAAGATGTTTATACATATTTTTCAAGAAAAGAAATGTGAACCCTTCAGTTCAGAAGTGTCACCTCGAATGCTTATGATATTAATAAATGTTGTTTTCTATCTTTTGTCTTGGTGTAGTGCAATGAATGAGCTGGTGGACAAATTTAATACTGCGTATGATAGGCATAGCAGAAGGGGTGGACGAACTGCTTTTATGTGAGAGCTGCTTGCTTGCTCATTTCTGCTGGACATCCTCAAAGCACTTTTCTGACTTTGTAGGCATAGGTGTTTATTTTACCTCTTTTTGCTGGTTAGGCAGAAGATCTCAAGAGAATATTAATAGGGAGAAAGGAAAAAAAAAATTAAAATTAAAAGTCACCATATGACTGCCCCCTCCAACGAAAAAGGGAAAAAAGGTATTTGTTTTTGCATTTCTATAACAAGTTAGCGATGTAGAGGGGACGTAAGAGTTCAAGGACGTGATGTGAATTTGCGTTGTGATTCTTTGTTGAGTCACCACCCTTCATTTTCGTGCTTTGTGCGTCCAAATTCTTTTGCATGTCTTGGAGTAGAACATTTACTAGGTATAGTGGATCATATGGTGGAAAAATTAGTCACTGCATTTAATTCGAGTCAATCTGTAGTTATTTTTGTTAAACAATTGTAGTCATTCTGCTTTACTTGTTGAAGGGGATGTACTTGTCATGGCAATTAGTTTACATTGATGTGACTCCTGAAAAATGGTTTTAAAATTTCAAATTAATAACTATTTAATTGACATAAAAAAAAAAAAAAACTGACCCAAAATACTTTTGTCACTTCTCCCTTAGTATTTATGAAATAGATAAAACTGGAAAAATCTCGAATAAAATATATATGCTTTTAGATAGGATTAATTGTTGAAATTTTTTGAAATTTTTTTATCTATTTTTTTAATTTATAAAATTAAATAAGCATATTAATTAATGTAATTAAAAAGCATATTTTTATCTTTATAATAATAACAAAATAAGCTGTATGAAAAAATTTGTGCAATTGAGTAAAAGTTTTAGAAAATTTCTTATCTAATTTTTTAATTTATAAAACTGTGAATATGATAATTTAGATAATTAGAACAAATATATATTTATAATTCTAAAATAGAGAAGAAATTATTGATTTGTTTTATTAGATATTTTTATATTTTTTTCTTGTAATTGCCAATGATACAATTTTGACAAAAAAATGAAAAAATTATGGATAAATTATGTTATTTGTTAATTTATAGAATATTACAAACAATGCATGATGTATTCTTTTTTAAATTTAAATTAGATTAATTGTTTGTAATTATTATTTTAATTTTTATGTTATATAATTTTTAATTAATATATATAATAAATATAAATTAAAATAACAAAAAATACTAATAAGTCTATATATTGCACAGGCTACTATATTATATATAATAATAATAATAATAATAATAATAATAATAACAATTTAAGCTGGAAGTTTTTATTCAAATGAACCTAAAATTTTTTAAAAAAAGTTTTATCTATTTTTTATTCATAAAAGTATACAAATATAGTAATTAAAATAATTAAAAATATTTTTATGATAATAAAAATAAAAAATTTGAACAATTTTTTTATGTAATTAAACAAAAATTTTATATATTTAAAATATAATAACAAGTTTGTATATGCATGGGTCGTCCCATTATTATTAATTATTTAAATTTATTAGTTTTTTAATCTATTAATTTATCTATCTATGTATATATAAAATATAGTTATTGATTAGGATTGTTTTGTACACATGTTATAATATGATACAAATTTTTTTTTCCTCTATTTTACATGTCTTTCATCTCTTATTTCGTTATCATTAATTACTATTGAAATTAAATTGATTATCAATTTATTAATTTTATAAATAAATAAACATTCCATACATATTGTTAAATGCTTCATCATCACATTATTCTTATTTTTTAATTTTCATTAGTAATGTTCATATTAATTTTTTTATAAATAAATGTTATATTAA
>JAMLFT010002430.1:0-25563 GCA_026544285.1 Pachyrhizus erosus | reverse complement strand
ATCAAAATTGTTACTATGTCATCAGTTAATATTACTTTTTAAAATAAAAATTGAAATTAAAGTTTTTAAATTTTTAAAGAATTAAAAAAAATAAAGAATTTAAATAAAAAATATCAGATTTGATAGGGATTAAAAGATTATTTAAATCTTAATTTTATTATTGCTAAAAATTATTTGAGAATGTAATTAAAAATTACAAAAGTGCATATTTTATGCATATGTAACCCAATAAAAATAACTTTTCCACAGTTAAACTTCTTCAGATTATATATATAAATTTCTTGTTAACTTTTCACTCATCTCAATCTTTAAAAACATTATCAAAATTTTTACTAAAATTATCATTTTATGCAAATATAAAAATGATAAAATAACAATGCATTCTAGTGATAGCAAGTATAAATGAGTAAAAAAAACTTAAATACATATGTTGTCATTACAAATGTTTCATGTTTTTTTTTTTAATTTTGTAACATTGACTTGTAACAATTTTTGTATCTTATGTTCAAATCAAGCAAAGCAAAAAAAAATTATTAGTGATAATTATTTATTAACAATTTTTTAATTCTATCAAATTTATGCACAATAGATAATTGCAAATGACAAATGAACCAATAATTAAAGTTTAATATTTTTAGTTATTTTTATTTTATTTTATAAATAAAATATTTATTTTTAACAATTAAAATGTTTACATATAATAAATAAATATATGAAAACTAATTAATGAATGCATAAACTCAAATACTCATTGATGATGTCATTAAAACTCTTGATTTTTTTATAATATCTAATAATAAATGTGTATTTAAAATCCATTTTCTATTAAATGTTCCACTAATTAATATGATTAATTAAATAAATTAAAAATAACATAATTAAAAATGAATTGCCTACATAACCCTTATTTTGAGCAAAAAGATTAGTTTCTTTAATTTGTGTGATGCTTGAAGTAAACAATTTAATTGTGTATGTTTAGTGTGATGTATTTGTATATATAAATAATAATATTTTTAGTATTAATAATTATAAATTTATATATGTAAGTTGTTATTTTTGATTGAAATATGTATTGCAATATGTAGTAATTAAAATTGATGAGTAATAAAATAATGAAATAAAAGGAGATAACATAACATGAGAAAGTAAATGATGTATTTTCTAATAAAGTATATATTGTTCATACAAATAAGATCAATAGTATTATACAATCAGATCATGTCACTTTTTTTTTTGTGTTTGTCATTGACTAAAAAATGTAACATCTGATATGTAATTGTTAAAATTTTTATCTCATGTCCAAAACACCTGTTAAAATAAAATATTAAAAAAATTAATTTAATAGTGTATTTCTATTGTTAATTATATCAAAAGAATTTATGAAAAAAAAAGTGATGAAATATTATTTTGCAACAAAATGCAAATCTTTCTTTCAATAACCTTTTTATAATAAAGATGTAAAACCATAGTTCTCTTGTTAATTTGAAACAACAAATGAAAAGAAATTAATAGTTATTAACAAAAATTAATAGTATTTGATTAGATAACATGATTAATAAATTAATACATATTAATACATGATTAAAAATAAAAAATTAATAGCACCTAACTATAATTTTGAAATACTTCATTATAAATTACATTAGAACTCATGTATGAACTATCTCCATCTACATTACATATAAGAATTTTTAATTAGTTATGTGTTGTAACTCTTGAGATGATAACGTACAAATGACCAAGTCAAAAACTAGAATTAAAAGGCAAATTTTAACATATTTAAGAGATTGTCTTTGATTTTTGTTTATTATCATAACAAAAAAAAAAAAACAACTACTAAGAATTACTTATGTTGAAATTGAAATGGAATTTAAGATTCGGATGGATTTAATGGTAATCTTGGAATCAAAATCTTTTCTCTAATTTTGTTACTAGAAATAATCTTTACTTCCAAAATATGGTTTTCCGTATTATTACACCATCTAGAAGATTGGTATATATTTCTCAGTATCAATAATAAGAAAATTATATAGTCGTTAATTAAATACAATTGGACAAATTATTGGACATTGATCACATTTTAAAGTTTTCATAATTAATTACAAAAAATAATCCTATAATGATATCACATCTTTGTATCATTATTGTAAATTAATTTAGTTAATTGAAATCTAAAACATATTTTTAAAATGTGATTATTCTTTTATTGTAGTTCTAATTATTATTGTTACAATAATTTAATTAGTATTACATATAACATTACATAGATAATTATAATTGGTATAAATGTAATTGGAAGATTTGTTAGAAATTTTTTGAATTTAAAATATTGTAAGATTAATTACAAAAATTAATTCTAAAACGTTAATTTTAAGTATAAAAATCTTATCTTTTATATTTAATATTTAAATCGTAGTACATATAATATATTTAAAAGTGTATAGTTTTTTAATTATATAATCAACTTTTAATATAAAATTTTTATGTTAGTAAAATAAATTTTAAATTTTAACTAATTTTTACTTTCAAATTCATGATTTAAAAATTTTTCAATGAATATTTAAATATATAAATAACACCCATTAAAGATTAATATAAATAAATTTTATTAATGTCAGTTACAATTAATTTTGTTTAACATTTAATTTTGATCAATTGTATCAATCACTAAAAAAATTATATTAATCTCTAATTAAATAAATTGGAAGGATTGTTAGATGTTGTTTAAATTTTAAATTTTACATAATTAATTATTAAATGATATCATATCACTATATCATTATCATAAATTAAATTTTAATTAATTGAAACCTAAAATATATTTTTAAAATATGATTAATCTTTTATTATAGTTCTAATTGTTGTTATTAAAATAGTCAGCAAAAAATATCATTAAAATAATTTAATTACTATTAAATATAACAACACAATACGTAGATAATTATAATTGATATAAATATAATTAGACTGATTTTTAGACATTTTTAAATTTAAGATTTTGCAAGATTAATTACAGAAAGTAATTCTAAAACATTAATTTTAACTATAAAAAGCTTTATATTTAATTTTTAGATAGTAGTGTATTCAATTATATATTTAAAAGTATATAGTTTTTTCTCAATATATAATGAAATTTTTAATATAAATTTTATGTTAATAAATTAAAATTTTGGATTTTAATTTTATTGTTTTTACGTGAACATTCATAGTTAATATTTTTAAATTTGTTTAATTTATAATTATATCAATTAAAGATTCGTATAATTAAATTTTATTATTCTTAATTACATTTGATTTTGATTATCAAATAATTTTGATCAATTATATCAATGATATCTACCACAAAATAAAATTATTTAATTGCTAATTAAATATAATTGGTCGAATTGTTTGTTATTATATAAATTTTTAGTTTTACATAATTAATTACAAAAAGTAATTTTATAATTATATCATATCAAAATATCATTATTGTAAATTAACTTTTAGTTAATTGAACTCTAAAAAATATTTTTAAAATGTGATTAATATTTTTTGTAGTTCTAATTATTATTATTAAAATAATTTAATTACTGTTAAAGATAACAATATGTAGATAGTTATAATTGGTATAAATATAATTGAATAAATTATTCGACATTTTTTAAATTTAAAATATTTCAAGATTAATTACTGAATGTAATTCTAAAACGTTAATTTTAAGTCATAATTTATATTTAATTTTTAAATTGTACTGTGTAAATTATATATTTAAAAGTGTATAGTTTTCTTAATTATATAATTAGTTTTCTAATATATAAGTTTTATGTTAATAAAGTAAATTGAAGATTTAAATTTTAATTATTCTTGTATATTAAAATTCATGATTTTATATTTTTTCAACAAATTTTTTAATATATAATTATATAAATTAAAGATTGATAGAATTAAATTTTAGTAATATTAATTACAATTAATTTTGATCAATTGTATCAATCATATCAATCACATAATTATTTTATTGATAATCGAATTATTACTTTTATGATTGTTGCTCAATTTAATCATTTGTGTATTAAATTAATTTAAATATAAATATTTAAAAATAATTTGAAGAAACTAATCTTGAATAAATTATTTAACAAAAATAAAATATAGGACAATCAATAAATTTTATACATTATAATCTTATTGTACGTTGTATTGTTAAATGATTTAAATTTCTATTTTAACTTAACACACAACGTTGATATAAATTTATTTAATAATTGATATATAAAGGTTACATAGATATTTAATCTACCAAAATTTTAAAGTTTCACTACCTCATAGAAAATTATTCTTCACAAAGTTGTACTATTCAAACACCACCCAAAAATCATTAAACATTTTTTTTCTACTATAACACAAAATCAAGCATATTTGACTATTTTTATATATCAAATTAATAATTTATGTATATGAAATAATTGACTCCACAAAACTTGGAGAAATAACCTTAATAAAATATATTTAAAATTTAATAAAAAAAATTGGTTTAAATAATAAAAATAAAGCATAGATGAAAACGAAAATCATTGTTACGAATTACAGTAGACCATTTGTCATTAACAAATTTTGAAATACTAACAATTTAGAACCAACTATCATCATCTAACATCACATTGTCTTCAAAATATGAATTATATAAAAAATAAAATAAAAACCTTGATTTTCAAAATATTAGGTTCGAAAATAATATTTAGACTCATATACAATTTTCATGATTTAATTTGTTTAATTAGAAAAAATGTTATATTAGGTTGAAATATTCTGAACATTAGATTTTCTAAAATCATTTACACATAATAAAAGAAAAGTTGTCAATGAAAATATATCTAATAATTAATAATTAATAATTAATATAAATTATGTACGTGCATCATCTGACATGTCCAATTTAAAATAGAAGCAAATAGACACTTTTTGTGATGCCATCAATTTTGATCATATCGAGTATATTTCTTTTTGACTTACATATGAGATTTGGGAAATTATCGATCCTTCATTCTAATTCAATCCAACATCTCTTTGTGGGAAGGAAAGTTAACTTTTTTTTTTTTTCTTGTGTGTATAGGTTTTTCTACATTGTGGTTGATTGTTATTGTTGATGTAAATTTGATTTTAGTGAAATTTTGTGAATTGTAAGTTGATACAAAAACTTGTTTGATGAGTAATGATGTTTGAATAAAATCATATTGAACATGTATGAAATAATTAATTATAACTAGAGCAACAAATGGTATTTTTGTTGGTTTTTGCTTCATTAAAAAATAAACTCAAAATCCTATAAAAAAAACTCACTATTCATGTAGAAACATTAAGAAATGAATGAATTAAACCCTGTACAAGTTGGACCTATTTTTGGGTGATATTGATTAAGTTATAATGATTAATTGTATTTTTATGGGCATGAGATTGGAACGAGTTTAACATAATTCAAAACTAGACATCATAAACTTTCATTCAATAAAATATGCTCATATTTATTAAGTTTTCAATTTTTTATGATTTTCTAAAGTTGACTATTGTGCATTGTCTTTAGTTTGATTCTAAATTCCAAATTGTTTTACAAGAAAGTATGTTATAAAATGTACATTTGTTAGTTTTGAGTGATTCCAAATATTTTACAAATTGGACTAATTTAGCTTTACTGTGGTATACAATCGGTTGCATAAATATTTTGAAAACTAAGCTTATACACAAATCTTGTTGAGTATCCTATTTTGAGAATGTTGTTGACCAATCTACCTTTTTGAAATTTTTACAATTTTTGTTTTGATAAGAGACTTTTTTTTATTCTAAAATAGGCTTCATAATATTTTCATTAAGCTTTGGAACAAATTTAGCAAAAGTAATTTGATGTTTATGCTTACATTTGTTTTTTCAGTTGTATTGCAATACTTATAAATCATAATTAGAAAAGTTAAAAGTGTTATAATGTTGTGAAAGAAGTATTATCTCTTTTAAGACCAAAATTAATGTATAGATGTATTCACCTAAGAACTCTATAATACAAACGAGAGTGGTAAAGGACTAAATAAACAAAGATATTTTCTGATTTTTAGGATATTGTAAGAAAAATATATTTATTTATTCCCCAATAGATTCATTTTTTTAAATATTACAAAATTGAGGGTAATTTTTTTGTGACTAAATGAAACATTTATTAAACACATTTAGAAGTGACGAAATAATAAAAGCAATGTTAAACATACACTGTTTATAAACACATATTTTGTATACATAAAATATTACATAAAGAACTATTATATCTTTTGGAAATAAACATCAATTCATATTACCAAACATACATGCAGGGAAATCATGTACTAGCTAATCTCAAGCAATACATCAAACAATCTAGTCAGAGCAGTACATGATTTCTATCCTAAGCCAAATACAAGAATAAATAAAACTAGCCTTTGAATTTTACATCGTGCATCATCCTCTAATAATATATGACTATCATCAGTCAAATAGTATATAATAACGAGGGAACCCAATATTTGTGCAGTCATACATCTTAATAACCTTACCATTTAAACATAGTATGGATCCATACACCTCAACCCATAATAAAAATCTTCAATTTCACATAGATGAACTCAAATTCGTAGTCTTCTATATCTTAGGATATTCATAATCCTATATAACTCAAACATACTCTTGCATCAATCAATGGAATGCTAAGCATTTGTTATGGTTGTCAAGCTTGGTCAAATGAATTTCTAGCACAAGGTATTGGTCCTTTAGGTTCTTAATCACTTGACACCAAACCCCTAATACTTTTACTAGTAAGCCCTTGTCGTTTATTGCTTAGCTTGTCAGGTTGTGTCTTTCACCATAGAAAACATGTCATTGCATGTTCATCTCTTAATATCACTCACATTAAAGTACTCATAATTCACTTTACCCATCATCATTTGGTTTCAACCACAAAGTGTTAAAATCAAAGACGTGGATCAATATCAAGCCCCAAAAAATCTATGATTTTGATAATAATAAAAGAATATTATAATTTGATGGATATTAATGGTTTGATAAGTATGTTGACAAGAATATGTCTTAAAAATGGAAATGATAGTAATTTCTTAACCTAGACGTGCAAAGCATTAGTGAAAAATGCTAATCATCCTAAGAACTAAAAATGCTAGATACGTCCAGTTGATATTTTTGTTGAATATACGTCTAATATGTTTTTACAAAAACTATACGTCCTAGAGGTATAATTTAAAAATACACACTAAATCAACATACGTCCTTAAGTAACATTAAATTTGTTTTCTACTTACACATTAATTATGTCTCAACAAATGTTACATGTTTTTGAATGCGTATGATAGTTGTAATCATAATTTACTTCTTATTTTATCCGTATTGTTTTTCTAACATTTAAATTCAAATGAACAATTAATGAAAAACAAAAGACACGATGAAGATAAGCAAACTTCAAAATCAAAAGGACTATCAAGCTTTGGCATTTGTCATAAAAGAAAAGACTAAAATAAAAATTTTCAGAAGAGTAGCTAGTCTACGAAAGCTTAAAAAGCAAAAATAGGAAAAGATAAAGGACAAATATATTTTCTCTCCTCTAACAACAATTGAACTCCTAATATACAAAGACATGAAGAAGAGTTATGCATTTAATAAACACACAAAATAGAAAGAAGAAAGAAGAACATTGTGTCACAACAAACATCTTTCATCTTTGATTATAAATACCAATACATGAAAACTTTGAAGAAACTAGCAAAATACAAACATTTTGAATGAATTCTATCTTAAGCTTTCATATGTCTTGTATTCTTAAATCTCTTCTTATGATTCTATTTTATAAATCTTTTATATCCTTAGCTATGCTAAGTTGAAATTTGTGTTAAATTTTCATATCTTCACGTTGTTAGTTATTATATCTTGTAAAGATTTGTGAAAGTTAAGAATGACTAAGTGTAAAAGAATACTTGAAATTACTTAGTCATATATGATTAAATGTTGTAGCCAGAAGTTGTAGTAAAAGAATATGTGGGCTGAAAAGCCAAAGTGCCTTAGAGAATACTTGTGTATAATCGAGAGTGACAGAATCATTACTCTATTTGTAATGAAGTTTTAATTAGTGAAACTCCTTGCATTGAAAGAGAACTAGACATAGTTCAAGAGTTGAAGTGAACTAATAGAAAATGTTTTTGTGTTGAGTTTAATCCCTCAATTTTTATACGTATTATTTTGCAAAAAACTTTTCCAACATTTTATGTCTTTTCAAAAAAATTTACAAAAAACTTGTGAAAATCTCATATACACTATTCAACCCTCCGTCTAGCATGTTTTCTAACCCTTTAATTGGTATAAGAGCTCAGTCTCTAAGGGTTGAGCATCTAACAGTGTAGGGAAAAATGATCCTAACATTGAGAATGAAAGGCACGCAACCAACAAGCCTCCCATGTTCAAAGGAGTCAAGTACGACTACTAGATGAATAGGATGATAGCCTATCTTAAGTTATGTTATATTGACATGATGGACGTAGTAGAGATAAGAGATTACATCCCTGTTAATGCTAATGGGATTCCCATTCACAAAAGTGATTAGACAAAGGACTAGAAAACTAGATTTCTGCTAAACTATAGAGCAAGAAATTCTTTGTTATGTACTTTATCTAAAAAGGAATACTCTAAAGTCGATGGCTTAAAGAGTGTCAAACAAATATGGAACACTCTAACTATCACATATAAAGGCACTAACACTATAAAAAAGAACAAGCTCTACTTGTTAATAAGGGAATATGAGCTTTTCAAAATAGCAAAAAACGAATATATCTAAACTATGTTTGGAAGGTTCCAGATTATCCTCAACGAACTTATAGCTTTAGGCAAACAACCATGAGAATTTCATTAGTCATCTTCGTTTTACCTTGGCATCATTGGAGATAGCCTACACTGCTATATTTCCGTCACGCCACACCCAAAGAGGTTGTTGAGATCTCATCTTCATCATTGTATTCAACATCTCATCATCTGAGAAATGACTTTACGCTAGAGGCTAAGGTAATCGAGGAAAAAGTCGAGGTACTCGAGGTAGAGACTTAGGTACATGAGGCAGAGGCTGAGATAGAAGAGGTAGAAATTGAAATGCCAAAGGCAACCCCTATTATAGGAGGTGCATATTGGTTAGATGAGTATGAGAAAGATGAGTACCTTGAAGAGTACTCAAAGGAGTACCTCGATGAGGTCACCTCTTGGGAAATTTACTAGAGGGATCTTTCATCTCTTTTGACCTGTCGACCCATGCTTGACACAGTGAACACACAAAAGATTGGAGACTATAGATTATTGATATAAATCTAGGTTTCCTTTTTTATGTATTTTTTGGTAGACTTAAGATTCAATAATCTAGCATGTTTCTATCACTTGTATTTTTGGCTTACTATTTGGGGGTGGGTTATGCATCATCATAGATACTTATTTTCATCCAATTTTTACTTTTCCATATAACTATTTATATATATATACATATTCAACTTCTTTTACTTTCTATGTTTTTTAAAGTTGTATTTATTCAAGAGGTCACATTATTTATTTCATTTTTTCATTAACAAGATTCGTTTTAAACATTAGACCTCTATTTTCTACTTTTACATTAACAAACAAAAATTTTAAAATCTTTTACCAAATTTTGCTATATTTCTTTGAGTCTCAAACATTTCATGCAATTAGACAAAATTAAAATGTTTTAAAATCAAATAAAAAGAAGTATTGAACATGTGTTTTACATGTTAGAATTTGGTACATTAAAATTTAGTGATATTAGAGCGTTACATGTTTTACATACTAAATTTAGGATGTTAAAAAAACCCTGAGAGTATTGTCACCCACAATAACAATCTACACTCCTCCAAGAGCAAAACAATCAACAATATATCTATTGGCAATTCTTATGAAATTTCCTTCTTAATTAAATCTTATGCCTCCTACATTACTAATTTGAATTTGGTTATTTGACAAATATTCTTGATGTTGTCAATTAATACACACTCCTCATGACATCTCCAATTTTATGGAAACGACTTCCATCAATTAAGCCACACATTACAATTAAATTCATAATCCTTCCATCGCTTTTATTCATAACTTTAAAATTTTATTTAAATTTATATGGTTAATCCCTCAACTCTTTTTTAATTATGTATTTGAAATCAATAATAGTTTTTAATCATATTTTATCATTTATAAAATTAACATTGTAATTTAATTCAAAATCCCTCGTAAATATTATATGCATAGGAAAAACGCTTAAAACTAAATCATTTGTAGTCGGAACTTGCTAAAAAATTATGATGAGGTTCCTTATACACATAAGAACTAAAATTGATCATTATTTAATTTTTAAAATGTTGTTACATCATATTTCTGGATGTTTTAAACTGTCGTCACTACATGTTTTTTATTTTTTATATTATTTCATAAAAACGTTTATTTTCGTTCATTTTAAATCTGAATTGAGTGAAATTTTTTCTAGTGTTTAAGTAATTTAATTTTCTATCTAGATAACCTATTTTTCCAATAAAACCATTTAACAATTGTTACAATTTTAATGAACTCAACTTCAATATATATACTAAAAATAATGGAATTTATTTTACGAAGCTTTGTGTGTGTGTGACCGTGCGTGGGTGTGTGTTTGTGGTGTGTGCGTGGAGGGGGGGCATTTTCCCCGTCAAACAATGAAAAGAGGGCTCGAAGCAAGGATGAGGGAGAGGGTGAATGGTGAGGGCTTCGTGAGAAAGATAAGAGAGGAAGATATGGAAAAAGACATTGGGGGAGAGGGAGAGGGGAACTCGTTGAGGAAGGGGAGACTGAGAGAAAAGAGAGGTGAAAAGAGAGACAAAGTGTTTGAAGGGGGGCATGGGGCGGTGACTAAGGGGCCTTAAGTTAGGTATATATATAGGAGAGTGCCTTAGGGTTTTGACTTTTAGTTGACCTAGTTAGTTTTCTAATCTCTTCCTAATTAGGATTAGGCTTAAGTTAGCTTAATTTATTTAATTTGTGTAGACTCTAGACTATTTATTTAGGCATTTTATCTAAATTTTAATTAGACTTAATCTAATTAATTAGTTTAATTTTCTAACATAAATGTAAATTGTAGTGTTGTCATTAATGAGTTGACCAAAATCAATTCTAAAAATTTAATCTTAATTAATTTACTAACACTAAGCTTTTTCTATTTAAATTTTTATATGCCTATATTTTAATGTTATATCATGTCATGTTTATTTTTATAAATATCATGTGCATTTATTTCTAATTTATATAATTAATTACTTATTTATCATCAGATAGATAAGTAACAAAAATTCAATAATTAATTTTATTTAGTGAGATTTCTATCTTAATAAATTAAGAGTATTAAATCCTACATAGCGAGTTAGCACAGAGGTGGCATCAAAGCATGCTTGTTTGGTCAAAGCTTTTGCTCTATTTAGTCAAGCATATTGATATGCTTGTTTGTGTAGTAATATGCTTAGTGGGTAAATGATGTGTTGATTGTTGTGTGAATCGAATGTTTATACTTGTGATGATTGGAATTATTGGTTATCTTGATGTTCGACTTTCTTAAGAAGGAATTGATTCCTTCTATCTTAGTTGTTATCTTGAAGCTGATTTCTTGTTATCCTAATTTTAGGAACTAGCTTATGAATTAATTTTGTATAATAATTAGAGATGTTTAATTAATTGTGTGATTTATTTATGAAATTAAATAGTTAATTTTATTAGTGTGATTATATTAACTTGTAACTATTAAAAATAATATATATGAGTAGAGAATAATTAATGTCTTAGTAGTGCGTATCTATGGTTAGTGATTTTATAATCACTAATACCCACAATGAAAGCTAAATACTTTGGAACTCTTTTAGAGTCAAAGTAATTAATTAAAACAATTCTTATCTTCTAAAACAATCCAAGTTCTAAAATAATCATGTCGAAATTTTTGTACAATCTTAATAAGATTTAAATTTTATTTTGATTCCCCTAGTATATTCAAATTAAATTTCAAAGTCATAAGTTGTTCCTATAGTAATTTCCATTGTTCATTCTATTAATTATTTTCTCTAAACTAATTGCTATAGCAATTCCCATTATTTATTCTATTGATTTTTTTTCTCTAAAATAATTACTATAGCAATTCCCATTATTTATTCTATTGATTCTGTTGTCTAAAATAATTACTATAGTTATCCAAAAAAAAAGCTATACCAATTTTATTTTTATTTTATTTTTTCACTCCTAAATTGTTAATCCAATTCCATTTTCTTTAATCTTATTAAAAGAAACTTTTATTACATTGTTCGAGTCATTTTGTGAAATTTTCTCAAAAAACTCTAAAATTCTAAGAATATTATTTTAACCTATAAAACATAATTTTAAGTTTAAATAATATTTAATAATCATTTGAGACTTATCTTCACGTTTATAAGAAATTAGCAATCTTATATAATTGTTGTCTTAATAGTTATTTCATATTTTTATCTAAAATAATTATTAAGATATTCAATTATATAGAACATACAATATAACTCAATAATTTGAACTAATATTGTATCACCTATTAAGGTTTATCAATTTAAAACAAGGTTAAAGAATAGGCAAACGATTAAATATAAAATGCAAAAATTAGGGTTAGACTTTGTAAAATGACATGTAATGATATTATGTTAATTTTGAGGATAAGTGTTGACATCATGAAATAATAAAATTAATTAAGCTTGTGATAAAGTTGTTATTCATTAATGCATGAGTAAATTTTTATGATGTTATTTAATGATATAGACTCTTGTAGTTGCTATAAATCATTTATGCAAACAACAAATGTAAAAAAATAACAACAATTATTATTATTATAACACAAGTAGTAACAACCATATTTAATGTTGCTGTAAAACTTTTTACAAAAATTGTTTAGGTAGAGAGATGCAGTGATGATTTTTTGCTGGTGAAAATTGTATTTGTAGCAACATTTTAGATTTGTCACGACAATTATCATTAAGAATAACCTTATTTCTTGTAGTGATTGTTAGAGGACAAACATAAGTAGGTTGACCAGTCTAGGTGGGGCACATAATGTGGGAAAGATGAGCAAAGGAGTGGTGTTTTTTCTTGAGGATAAACACACAATCAAATCCTGCATTGTAGATCAAAATTTCTATTAGATCTTATGCCGGGTAAGTCAGCACCCACTTAGATATATTTTGACTGGATCACTATCTTTTTGTAGACCATTGTTGCTCCTCATGCTGTGGAGAAAAACAAGACCAATTTCATCACTTATTTTCTTATCTTAAGTTCTTAACGGAGAAATTCATCTAAATAGGATTTTGATTTTTTTTTTTCCTGTTTTCATTTTATTGTTTGTTATTTTTTTCTTTTTCAATTTTGGATGATTTTGTAAAAAATCAAAATAAATTAAACTTAAAAAGAGATTAAATAAATATATATATATAAAAAAAAAAAAAACCTAAAAGAGGGTGTTCACAATTATATTTATCAAAGTGATAGTACTCATTATTTCGCTTATCATGTATGAGGGTAACAAAGAGTTCATGGCATTAAGCAAGAGCAATTTGGAACTACAGATGTAGCTGTTCCATGGGCATTATTGCAAACACATGAAGCTGGCTTTCCTTCTAAAGAAGAGACGATGTTAATTTGATCCAATACGAGGCCATAACAACCTGATTCGCTGCAAAGTAAGTCAATAGCTCTTCCATCCAGAGATGTTCCTTGAAATCCACGATATGTTATATCACTCACTTCCACTGCTTGATTCTAAGTATGCCAAAAATGCAAAACTTTAATAAGCAATACACTGGAGAAGCAAGTTGAAATCATGAGAAATAATATGATTGTAAAGTTAAGTGAATACCGTTAAAGAATCACTGCCATAGATTTGATCTATAATTATTGGGTAGCGAGCTTGTTCTAATGTGATTTCCTCGAAAGTGATTTGTTTTGCAAAACCCATTCCACCCTGTAAAAAGTTGGACAAAGTATAAAATATTCCTTTCAAGTGGTAAAATATAATGGAAAAAAAAAATCTTTTTCTTTTTTGTTTGCTCCATATATCTGAGTATTTCCTTATCAAGTGCACCTCTAAATCAATGTTACAGGATTTAAAACAATATTTTGTAATATATCACTACTCATGGTTGCTTATATAACTACATGGTTTGAGGTGAAGCAAAGGGTACAAAATACATGATTGTAGCAAAATATACATATTACATACCGGAAATGTCTTGATTCTTGCTCCATATGTAGTTCCTATGAAGCTGCAATTTCTTACATAAACTTGTTGGACTGTATCAAACATTTTACCCAGGCTGCCAATGCTGTTTAATTCATTCATGTTAACTGATGAGATTTGTTAAAGTTACAAATAACAAAGATATTAATTTAATAGAGGAATCATTTTATAGTTTGATGTCATGTGCAAGTGTGTGATAATTCCATCAAACATTTAATTGTTATTTTCATATTAAGTGTGTTAAGTTGAAGATATAACTTGTACACATACACACATTAAATAAACTAAGACACAATTTGTTAACCTTATTCCATGGCCTTGTCCACAAGCAATCCCAGTAGCATTGATGAAAGAAGAACCACCATGGACAGCAATACAATCATCACCTGTTTAGAAAGACAATCTAAGTTAAAATTGCACATATAGTGATTATTTTTAAAATACTAAATTGAAATTTAATTTATACATGAGATGGCTACATGGTTTACCAGTTTTTATGATGGAGTATTCAACCAAGATACTTTTGGAATTAGAAATGTCAATTCCATCAGTGTTGGGACTGTCACTAGGAGCAGTAATGTTAATACGAGAGAATGTGGCACCATCACAACCATTTATGCGTATGTGAGATTTTGGACTATTCATGAGGTTCAGGTTGCTCACAGTAAGATCATTGCATGCTTTGAAAGTGAGGATCTGCACCATCCACATGAAAAATTCAGTCCCAAGACATTAAGAATGTAAATTAGAAACTACTTTCATTTAAAATTTTAACACATATTAAAAATAATACTTCTTTCATCTCATTTTAATTGTCTTTTAAAATCAAAAAAATTATCTTAAAATAATTATCATTTTAATTTTTCAATATAACATTAATTATTATTATTATTTATATCTTTAATATGTTTTTAAAATATTATTATTAGTTTACATTTATTCAATAAAACTAATTAAAACTTAGATTAATTTGATAAAATTGTTATTCTCTTTTATCTTCTAAATGAATTTTCTTGATTTGTATAAAATAATCTAAGACAACATTTAAAATAGGATAAAAAAATAATTAATATTTTGAATTTTATAAAATATATATTTTTAATATATTTTCTCTCTCTAATTAATTTAATTTTTATTCATTTATTATCCACTAACAATTGCCTCCACTAAAAATATTTTATAAAAAATAATTAATACTTCATTAATTTTATAAAATAATAATTAATTTAAAATAAATATTTTTATAAAACACCAATAAAAATAAAGAATATAAAATTATTATATATTTATATTTTTCTTATTCATTTCCTTCACATCATTTATTATATCTAATAATTTCTCTCTAATCATTTTTTTCTGTCCATTACTGCCCCCTATTTTCCATTTCTTCTCCCCAACACAATCTAATTCGTTTCCATCTTTCAAATTATCAGTCCTTTGGCTACATTTAGTAGTTTACACATTCACTTACTATGCCAATGTGTTTCTTTTTATCTGCTAAGGTACATATGAACAATCAACCCCCTAAGTTCTACAAATATTGATTTTTTTAAAAACAAAGGCATCAATTAAAATAATTACCAACTTGTTGCAAGAATACCTAAGTGCATTGACGTAGCTTGAGGCACTAGAAATTTAAAATTAATAATTATTAAATTCTAAAATATTAAGACTTGAGTTTTTTTTTTATATATCAACATCAATATATATATATATATATAACAAATTATGAGAAAACAGAGTTGAGAATTATCAAACCGCTGGTCGTAGACACGAATTGCATGCCCACCAAGTAGCACCATTGCCATCAATTAATCCTCCACTTCCATCAATTGTGAGACCATTTACGTTTGAGATCATAATCAAACTATTCATATAACCTACCCATGCATCCTTGGTAGGTGCAACTATTTCCCCTTGAAGCTGCAAGAAGAGTAGGGGAAAATTAAACAAATAAAATGAGAAAAATACAAAGTCATATATATTGTAAGGCTTTTTCTTATTATTATTATTCTTAAAGGATGCCAAAACACTAAAGAAGCTAAAAATAGGAGAATGCCGATTGGCTTTAATAAATACAATCGTCTATTATTGGCTGCACACTTTTATTCATTTAAATCTCTTTAAGATATTTTTTGTTTTTCCAATGAAAACAACCAAAAAAGAAAATTATTTATATTTCCATTTTATGATTGACTGTTGGATATGTATTTTAAAAATGACATAAACATTCTAAAAACTGACTTAATTGAATTTTTATTATTGAAAAGTTAAAATTTTCAATTTATCCCTTATTTTATTTTTAATCTTTTTCTCTCCTTTTCTGTTTAAGTAGTGTTTTACTCACTTTTTAATCTTTCTAAAGGTTATAACATTTTTATTTTTTTATTTGATATCCCAGTATAGAGATTAAGTTTCAACTTGTTATACTTGTGCGGATCAAAGTAAAAATATTGATATTTAGATCAATTAAAAATTAGAAAAAATTGAAAATTAATAAAGAAGAATATTTCATTAGAGAGTTAATTAGAAAATTTAAAAATAAAAAATCATAAAACTTTAAAATGTCAAAAAATTAATTGAATAAAAATAAAAATAGCAGTTTGAAGGTAAGTGGTTGGATATGATATTAGAAAAACCTGAATTTGAACACTTGTGGCGAAGCAAGCACCCTTCAGTAATAAGCTCGTCACCAAGAAGACTTTGTTTGGTGGTATAAGTAGAGTTGATGTCTCTTGTGCTCCACATGTGCTTTGCCATGCTTTTAAAAATGCCTACAATCAATTCAAGATAGAAATATATATTCTAAGGTCAACTCTATTAGTTAAAGCGCATGGAGATAGCTACCACAAACAAACATCCCCTAAAATAGAATAATGGGGTTTCTCATGAAGTGTAGAATAGAATTGGATTTAATTGTATTTTAGTCCTTTATTATTGTTATCTTTTTTAATTTTTTTATAATTATAATCTTTTATTATTTTAATTATGTAAAGTATGTTAATTTAACATATAATATTTAATAAAAATATTGACGAGATGATAGTGTTAATGTGGATGTACAGTTAAATGTTTTATTAAAATTTTTGTTAAATATTTACTGTCAAATTAATAAATGAATTAAAATTATACAATTAAAAAAAAACCAAATTTTCAAAAAAGAAAGAATTAAAAAAAATAGAAGTAACAAATCCACGATTAAGCCTTAAAATTATAAATAACGAAACAGAAACACACGTACTTGTGTATCATCCGTTTTGCCATCTCCCACAGCACCATAATCTATCACATTATAAATTGCGTTTTTGGTTTCAACACTATGACATAGACATGGTGAAATAAAAGCAAGAAACGAAATACAAGTTATTAGGATTTGCATTCTTCACGCAAGGAAATTTCTCTTATTTTTGTTAAATTCTCTTAGGAAGATTAAGACTTGGAGAATTGACTAAAGTGATTTGTGTTTTGTGAAGGAAACAAAGGTATGGGGTTCAATATATATAGAAAGCTTGCATCAATGAGAGATAAGTAATTAAAGAATAAAAGAAATACCTAATTAATTTTAAAATATATACTATTTTAAAGTAATTTTCATCTACTAATTATTATGGTACATTATAAAGCAATATCTTTATTTTTTAAAATTCAACATCATTAATGAGCAATAAAATCTAATTTGTCCTTTCTCTCCCTTGACTTACTGTATATTAATTAAGGTCTAGCATTTAATCTTTTATATATGTTTTCAATTCAATAAGCTATCTCCTTATTTATAAGATTTAAATTATAAGTATTGTTTAATTTTTTTATAAAATTCAATTCATTATATCTTTTATATTAATTATTTTTATATTAAAATACTTTTAATTAAATAAGAGAGATAATGTATTGACATAAATTTAAAAGAAAAAGAAAATTATTAATGACAATAATAATATTTAAAAAATATATCAATTTAAGATAGATCTATTGACATCAACTAAATTAACCATATTTTTTAATATTGGTGAATTAGACAATTAGATATTATAAATAAGAAAGGAGGTAGTATCAAATTTTGCCGACATATTTTTTAAAGACACATATCAATAAATTAAAAGTTAAAAAATAAGTTTAAAATACAAGTATTTATTCTTTAACACCTATCATAGACGTTGACCAAACCCATAGTTTTCTATAAAAAAGAACTCAATATTTCTATCTTATTTATTTCTTTATTCTTTTAATTACACATTTGTTCCCCTTATTTTTACGATTTCACAAATTTGGTTAGTTAAACATCCATTATTATTACTTGATTAATAATGTGATAACATTAATTGTTGATGTGATATTTTGATGTTGATGTGATAATATACATAGTGGTGACTCTAGAACTTTTCTTTCGTGGAGGTAAGAAAATAGTCTTTATAATCATTTTATAGAATATTTTTTACAAAATACATTATCCCATAAAAAAAATTAAATATCTAAGCTTATACAAATTATAATTGCATCTATGCAATTTGATATTTTGAAAATATTATATGACCTGGTGTCTGAAAAATGGTAAAAATTAAAAAAAAAAACTAATGCAATAAAATTGATATCAAATTATTATTCTTTCTTTTATCTCTTTTAAATTTTTTACATTTATTTTAAATAAAATTGTGTCATGCGACAATACATTTTTTATGGGGGCAAAGCAACCATTTTTTGGTACTTTGGTGTGTGTAGCGTGATGTCTCAAATTTAAGTTCATTTAAGGAATTAATTCAAAATCTGAATTGTGTTAATTAAAAGAAAACATCTTAAGTATTCAAAAATATTCATTTGTTCTTATCAAGATAGTTGACACAGAAAAACAATTTCAAAGAAAAGTGCAAATGTTTATAAAATCACTTGCACAACTATATAGAAATTATTGTTTTTTTACTAAATAAGAGTTGTGCAAAAATCTCAATTTCTTAAGTGTATATTTAGGATTTTAATTCAAGCTAGAAAAATAATTAAATGTAGCATAATAAAAATAAATCGGTACAATACAGATAAACAATCATCACTCAAATATGATCAAATGAAGACATTAGTGCATTCATTAATATAATTGTCATTAAAATAATACTTAATGGACTGCCAATATACATATCAGATATGTGCAAAAAGAGAATAGAATTTTTAAAAAACCAGATTTACAAATGCCCATATATAAAATAATGACCTAGTCTGCTTATAAAAAATATCCTAATCAAAGTAAATAAGGTAAATCCTAACATTTATACCTTGTGAGTTATACATCACTACCTCCATCTACACAGATCCCTCAAATGGATCCTCCTCTGAAGACTACTCCATCAACTCTAGATTAGTGACCTCTATGGGGATCGACCCCTCAACAGAAGAAGAGGAAGACGACTAAGCTAGACTCCAATCATTAAGATGCCCTAACAAAAGAAACCCGCACATAATACGCAAATCGAAAGGAGGAAAAGTCGAGTCTAAAATGATGATAATGGGAGAGGGGCCTTAATAGTGAGCCTATCTACATCTGTTGCCATCATTGCATCAGGAAGAGTAGACTCAAACAATGTTGGAAAGGAAGCAGACACACGTATGTAGCTTGGTGCAAAGACCTATGTCAGAATGACAGGAAAGTCAACATGGATCAACCTCCCATGTGAAGTGTCCTCAAGTGGTAGAAATATAAATCACACTAAGCTTGTAAAGGTGTTATCTTCATATAATGGGTCGTGGACCCATTGTCCCTTTATTGGCTAGATCGCCAAGCGGAACATTGGATAGTAAAATCTCACTATTGAGATTTGAAAAAAAAAAAGAGATGTAATGAGTGAATCCTCCGTCTACTCTGAGCCATACAAACATATATACAATGCACACAAACTCATTCTCATTTCTCAGCGTAACATCCTATTTACTTTACTACTATTTGCATTTTTGATCCACAATGCCTATCGACTCTCCAAGAGAGAGAGAGAACTTACATACTATATTTGGTACATGAATCAAGATACTTTCAACCATCCATGATAACAGTTTGGATTCATCAGGGATGCCAAACTGGTTACATTCGTTCATTTGTCTATTGAGTCCATCAGCCCATTGTCCTCACAATACATCATCATTCATGAGACTTGTCGCCCACCAAATTTTGCATTTACATTTGCTCGTTTGCTTGTTGAGTCCATTACATCAATCTCATTCATAGTGTTTCGTTACAACATTCGTCTTTGTTTTCAGAGACGACCAATTAATATCTCGACTATCGAGATACATAACTACCAATTCATCTAGAGTGATCTCATTTATAACAACAGTATACACTCTGTAATAGTCAATTCAAACATACCAAATCATTTGATGACTTTTTAAAAGTCATTTGTCTTAATTAACTTTTATGCTTTCTACACATTATCTAGTTCAAGTCGTCTATAAGAATTCTTCAACAATTCCTTGAGGTGGTTAATTTAAGGTTCTCTCCTCAAGAATCTTTTGTTATCACGAGGTCTACCTCTTTTGAGTTCTAGGATCATAACTTCATTGAGTCTAATTATCGTCATATTTTAATTATGTTGTCAATTTTTATCATTTAGGATTAATGTTTGTGACATCCTAATATATCCCAACTAGTATAATTTAATCATTATTATTTACTCTTTCTTTCTTAATTAAATAATATTATTAATAAACTTCCTTTCTAAAATTTATGTTAATTTTCACCCAAACGTGTTATTATGTAACAAAAATATTTGTAATTAATTCTATCAAAATCAGAATGCGTTGAAATTTTATAGGGAAGTCCCTTATACTTAAAGGGACTCAAATAGACTATCATTTTAATTTTTTTAGTGGTATTTTAGGGGTGTTTTGAAAATTTTCAAAATCATTTCATACATTATGTAGTTTTCATACAAACGTTCATTCTCTCCCATTTTAAATCCAAATTGGATAAAATCTTTTTCATTGTTCAAATAATTTTATTTTCTAGAAAAATCACCAAATCTCTTGTCAAAATTAATTCTTGATTATTACAATTAAAAATCTCAAATTCCAATTTCACAAAATATTTTAATTTTTCTTGAAAACGTTAGTTCTTCCTCGTTTTAAATCTAAATTAGATGAAACTTTTTTCTTTGTTCAAATAATTTAATTTACTAACAAAATAACAAATTTTCTTGCTCAAATTTGTTCTCATTTCAAACAGTTTGAAATTTCAAATTTCAATTCACAAAACCACCACAAAATAATATACATTCCTCCATGAAAATAAAAGCAATAAAAACTCAAAATGAAATTGCACATAGAGCAATAAAATGACACAACAACAAGCAAGTATAAAACTATTTTCAAAATAGTTTTTAGGCAACCAAAAAACTAGCATTCAAAGAAGTTAGCATTAGGACACTTTTTCCATCATAAATCATGAAGAAAAATGATTAGAAAGAGTGAGGAAGACTCCTCCTTATCTAGGTGAGGTTCACAAATTTTATACAACAAATAAGGAAGAAAATGGTGCTCCGAGTGGGTGTACAACAATTGCCTCTATTATTCCTTTCCTTCTAGAAGTTGGTCTAAGAGAAGAGGAGCCTAGTGTGGTTCGAAATGTACAAGAGGAGAGGGAGAAGCTGGTTTTAGGTGTGAGAAGTGAGAGAGCTATGCAACAGAAGAATTCCCTATTGCAAGAGAGAGGAAAGGCTAGGGGCGTCATACTGTAGGGAGGGGGGTCCAACTGCATAATGGCCCTCTCATGCATAATGGCCCTCTCATAGGGTCCCATTTTAGGGCTAGGGTACCTTTAATCTAAGTTTTAAATCTCTTGATTGACCCTTAATTAAGATTAGGCTCTTAAGTTAGTTTAATTAACTTGCTTCCTGCTTTTGTAGACAGTCTAGGCACTTAATAACTAGAATTAGTTTAAGCTTAGTCAAGATTAGCTAAATTAATTTTTCTAACCATGAGTTATTTATCATTCTATCATTAATAAGTTGACTAAAGTCAACATTATCATTTAATTTTAATTAATTTGCAAATTTTAATTTCTTCCTTTTTTTTCTTTCTTTTATTTTTTTTTCTAAAAAATTTATGAGGCTTATTTATCACTTAATTACTTGAAGATTTATTTTCTTTAACAACATTTTATCTATTTTAAATTAGGAAAAATTATTATTTTACTACTAATTATTAAACAGAGACATTAATTATTTCTAATAAATGAATTTCCTACTTTTTAAATTTGAGGGTGTTACATATAGATAAAAATAATTGGAGTGTATGGAATGGCACTGATGTTCCTTTTAAATAGGAACCACTAAAATCTCTTTTAAAAAAATCATTTGATCATATCTTTATTTGTTTCCTACCTTTTTCACTTTATCTTATTTTTAAACTTTTGAAAATAATTGACTTGTTTTTATTGTCAATAATATTCCCTTAGGGCATTTGAAAACAAATTTGACTAGACATAACTTGAGGTGCTCATGTATACACCAAATTTAATTTATTTTGCTTTATCTTATATTTATATTATTTATATCTTTTGTGCTAGGAAAAAATATAATGATATTTTATTAAAATATTTATTTGATTAAATTAAATTCTCTATTTAATTATCAAACAAAATATTTTCTTACCCAAAGATTGAAACACTCATTTGTATGTGAGCATATAAGTTCAATACTAAGTCAAAAGTAAATTATTCAAAACTAATTTTTCGATCAAAGTAGGCGTCTAGCAACATTACTTAACACCTAGATAATATGAAGTAATGTCTTTTACCTTCAAGAACCAATAGACAAATAATGTAATATTTTCTTTCATCATGTACAATCTAGGTTAACTTTAGAGCACGATGTTACTCTCAAACCCTAATGAATTAACATGTAACATCCCAAAACATTCAAAGTAGGAATTTTTACTAATCAAAATTAATTAGTGAAAATTTCATTTATTCAATAACTCTTAGCAAATAATTAATTACATAAAAGAAAAGTATATATGTATGATAATTAGATAAATAAAGCTAGTTTATTAAATTATTAAATTAGAGACAGGTAAAACTAAAATAGAAAAATAAAATTTTATTTTGATAAATTAATTAAGTTTAGACCACTAGTTTTAATTAACTTTAGTCAACTCATTAATAGTAAAGTGGAAATTATTTCATCTTTAGACCACCAGCTTCAGTGACTATCTCAAGTATACAAGACTTCAGAAAATAACCCTAGGGTAGAGGATGAAATATAGAATTGTGACAGTTTCAGCGATTTACTCCAAAAGAGGTTGAATGAAATGTAATTGATGGCTGGTCAATTGATATGAAATGAAGTCATCAAAGAAACGTAACCTCTAAGCTCAAAGCAAGTACTAGAAGAAGTCGATGCATGGAAATGGGAAGAGAAAGATAAATCAAAAACATACAATTAAGAATCAAGAATGGAGATTACATGGGTTGACCACATAAGGTACTTGAGGAATATACGCAAAGTGAGACCTTGGGGGTAAATAAGGTGTCAAGTTATGAGCTGCTTAGAGAAAGAAGGAGTCACAACTTAGCTTGGCATCCCTGACAAAGCAGAGCATTACCAAGATTCGATTGAGAGTAACTTGAATTGAGTACTAGGCAAGATATGTACTCCCGACCATAAATCTAGAATGCAAACTTGGATTATATTGACACACTTGTGTAAGTCCTTTCAGAGTTAGAAGAATTAAAAGCTACGAAGGGTCCTAAATGATTAGAAATCCTAATTAGGCATGAACGATGAGATGAGAGTACACGATAGTTAGTGTAATTTTGTATGTGTGTTTAAAGATAGAAGGCTTACTCCTACACCTCCCCTTTCTTTTGAAATGGTTGATAATTTCGCCCACTGTTTTGACTGATAATCTTTCCTCTAGAAGGAAGTTTGACCCATCATCCTCTTATCAAAGATGATACTTTTACAAGATATGTGAGGGTTTTCTTTTTGTCATTTGAGATAATACCTCATTGGGAAGTTTCTCATATTGACCTTCCAATTATAATGACACAAATCGTACCTCCTTAGTACATGGGGATTCCACCAGATGTTCCACCCTTTCCACGACGCTCCCAACTTTTTATAGATCCCAACCCATGTACTAACCATGCTGCCAATAAAACTCATAACTCAAAGGAGAAAAAAAAAATACTTTGGAGGAAGAAGACCCCACTAAATGTTCTAATTGAACAAAGGAGATTATAAGATAACACCTAGTTAATCAATATTCCCCTATTTTTTGATAATTTTATAAATACATATAATATTTTGAGATGTAACTCATATAGTTGTACTCTTGACCTTATCATTATATGTTCATCTGAGTTTTAATATTCAATTACATGTTACATGAATGATATGGTGATATAAATTGTAACTCTATGACGTATGAGGTTTATTAGATTTCACCTTGTTAATTAAAATTTGAAATTAAAATTTTACTAAAACAGATAAGCGAAAAAGGACATTACAATCATGATCATGGAGTTTTGATCTTTTTGCTTAGCAAAAGACTTAAATTTTGATAATTGATCCAGAGGTCATGATCTTGATCACACCCCCGTGATATTTTGTGGAAGGTTGTTTTCAACTTTGTTTTCAAGTCTTTTATGTTCAAACCTCCTTCTAAAGAGCGATTTAGGAATGGTTAAATTAAAATGGAAACAACACAAACACCATAGCAAGTATTGAAATTATAAAAAACTAAAATTAATGAAATTCAAGCTAAAAGACAAACAAATGTAAACTACCCTAAGTAAAGTATTATGTAAAGATGACAAAAATTGCTACACATCAATGTAATAGTTCAAAATGGAAGACAAGACTGAGTTGGTCAATGCTAGATGACATGATTATTTTTTGATAATTTATTCTTTAGATTATAATGTATGTAACGTCCTGTTAAAATAATAATTTGTAAAATAAAAATTACTAGAATATTGTTTATTTAAAATAAGAAAAATAGCATGTCATGAAAATAAAAATGATCTTTTAAACAGTAAGTATGTTTATTTTAGAATGAATTTTGTGATATTGTTTCTATTTAAATTAAAATTATTGTGATTATTATAATAAAGAAAATTTATTAATTAAATATAGATTTATAATAGCATAACTATAGGAAACTTAGACAAATTTGGCTTTAAAATAATTAGTAAAGATACAAATGAATAAATGCATGCAAAAGAAATTTTAATTTTATTATATAGAAAATAATAAGATAAAATAGAT
>JAMLFT010002429.1:0-25565 GCA_026544285.1 Pachyrhizus erosus | reverse complement strand
TTAATATTTATAAATAAAAAACTTGATTATCATTTTTATTATTTCACAAATTTTATTAACATTTTTTTTCATAAAATTTAACATCAAAATTTTCAATTTTTATAAAATTTATTGGTGTTAATTTATAAATAAAAAGTTAAAAATACACATTCGTATATATAATACACAAGTTATTTCTATTTGTAAAGATTAAATGCAAGTATATAAGTAGTGATTTATATGTTAACTTGTATCCCATGCAAACTGGGATTCAATTAGATTTCATCAAAATATATTTATTACTTAGGCCAACTTTAACCCACCATCAACTTGAGTTGGGTTGGGTTATAATTTTTTCTTTATCTAATTCAATTATTCATAATGTATTACCAATTCCACTTAGAACATTACTTATTATATTAGACTTGTTATAGGTTAAATTGATTCTCACGTTAGAATTAGTTAATAAAAATTAGTCATTTTTTTCTCACAACTCACTTTTTTTTTTATTTTAATGGAATTTTGATTTATTTTAAAATTATTAATTCAATAAATTTGATTTTATTTATAAAAACCTTTTTATAAACAAAAATTAATAAAATATAATTTTTTTCAAAAAAAATATTTTTTTATTTTTTTATTTTAGACGAAACGGTCTATTTAACTTACTAATCAGGATAGAATCACCGAATTAACTTTTTTTTTTATAAATTTACTAAAAAGTTAATTATATTAAATTAACTTACCTTTTTAAACAGTTCGTAATGAATTGGATCACCAACTTTGACCGTTTTAGATTTTTCGTATAAACACAACTATATAGACTGTTCTATGAGTTTGGTGGCTAATCCATCTAACTCACGAATCACAAACTTATTAATTAAATAATATTTTATAAGCATCAATTTGTAGAATACATTTAAAACAAACATTCAAATGTATATCAATGTAACGTAATATAATAATATATAAAATTGAAAAAATATTAATGTGCAACATTTATTGTTATTAATTTTTAATGTGATATTGACACAATTATATAATTAAATAGATTTTTTTATTATATACTATGACATAAATTTGTTAATTAGTTATAATTCTATGATAATTAGTTTGTAAAATATATTTTAAAAATTTAATTATTTATTAATATAATATACAAACTTGAAAAAATATAATGTATATCATTTAAGGCATTTAATGTAATATTGACACAAATGTTTAAATAAATAGATTATTTCTTATATACTATCACACAATTTTGTCAATTAATTAAGATTTTACAAAAATTAGTTTGTAAATATTAATACAGTATATAAATTAAAAAAATATTAATATGCAATATTTAATGTTATTAATGTAATATTAAAACAAATATATAAATAAATGATTTTTCTTATATTTCATGACACAAATTTTTAATTAATTAAGATTTTATAAAAAAAAGTCTGTAAAACATGTTTAGAAAAAAATTCAAAGTAAAATATTGAAATATATTATATAAAATTTTAAAAATATCAATGTATAACATTTAATGCTATAATTATAATACCGAAATAATATATAAATAAATATTTTTTCTTAATTAAAAAAAAGTATTAATATTAACGTGACCTATGCATTTAGGCAGGAATTTTGATTGTAAAATAATCATTACCTTGAATAATCTATTTTATAACAGTAATAAAAGTAATACTTTAATGTAGTTTACACTATTTTTTCCTATTTTACCCTTTCACTACGCACCATAATTGATTTTATTTTTCTCATTTTCTATTTTGAATGCTTGACTAGCAAGTGCAGTTCCAATTTTGTATTCGACATCTCTTTCTGTATAATTTATTATGCTATGCTGTTGTTTTGGGCCGGGCCTATTCTTTTGAAAGCTTATGTAAGTGTACCTCGACGCCACGTGGCAGAGTCCCAGTTTTGGAAATTGGTCTCCTGCAGTTTAAAAGAGAAGTGCACCCTGTGGATTTATTAATCTGACCGTTCATCAAGGTTTTCTGTCCCTTATATTAAAACCACAAAATGTTAAAATGAAAGGAA
Organism: Pachyrhizus erosus; assembly: GCA_026544285.1. Classification (NCBI taxonomy): domain Eukaryota; kingdom Viridiplantae; phylum Streptophyta; class Magnoliopsida; order Fabales; family Fabaceae; genus Pachyrhizus; species Pachyrhizus erosus. The sequence continues at coordinate 23,537 of JAMLFT010002429.1, read as the reverse complement.
CGACTGAGATCTCATGCAGTTTTTGCCAAAAGTGTAGAGGATCTTAATTCCTCAATTTTCTACAATAAAATTTATTTCTGACTCCTCGCTCTTCACAGTTACACAGTCCACTCGCACACTCGTTCCTCTCTCTCCATTTCTTCGAGCATGCATTTGGCGTTAGTCTCATAGCATTCCCTGTGCAAATGACGAACAAGGGCAAGGGAAAGGGCAAGGAGGTCGCCAGAAAAGCTTCCGCTTGCAAGCGCAAGCACGGCTTTGACGACGACAAGACCGGCGGCAACGGCAAGAGACACAACCGAGGAGTCCTTCAGTTTTTCGAAGACACAGATGACGTTGAAGAGAGTGATTCCAGCGAGTCCAGCGACGAAAGCGACTTCGGTATAGAATCAGATTACCTTATCGCTCTCTCACCTGCTCTTACATTTCTTCGTTTATTGCTCTCTCGCGAAATTTGTTAGGGTTTCGGCCACATTTTTGTGTTTCGTTCAATTGGAGAAATATTTTTCTAGGTGTTTGTGTTTCAGCTACGTTTGTCAGGGTTCTAGATGTTTCTAAGCTGTTTTTTCGTGCCTACGTTATTGAGAAATGCTTGAGTTGTTTCTGATTTTATGGCTTTCGAGTTTATCATTCATCGCTTATATTTTCTGTGGGATTGTACACGCCCTTAGCGTTTCTGATTTTTTATGAACAGATTTTTCTGATGAGGACTTTAATGCCTCGCCAAGAAGGATGGAAATGCCAACTAAGGGTCAGAGTAGTCTCCCACATGTCCCTAAAGAGGAGTTGATAGATGAAGAAGAGTTTGAGAGAATTTTGGAGGAGCGCTACAAAGATCCATCTAGGTTTATAAGATTTGCTGACGAGTTAAACGATGACAAAATGATCGACCCAAGTTCTATACATGATGGTGTCCAGGAATTAATGCCAAACATCTGGAAAGTCAAATGCACTGTATGATATCTGAAGCTTGTATTTAGTGATTTTGCTAACTGAAATTCCTGGCGTTGCCTTGAGTTTTCTTTTGGTGCTTCTTTAGTTATGCTTTGCTAAGTTTTTTTTTTTTTTTTTTCTGCAGGTTGGCCGTGAGAGGCTTTCAGCTCTTTGTCTGATGCAGAAGTTTGTTGACTTGGATTCATTGGGTACTAAATTAAAGATAAAATCTGCATTTGCTATAGATCATATGAAAGGTTTTGTATACATTGAAGCTGAGAAACAATATGATATAAATGAGGTAACCTCAGTACTGGGAAACATTAATTGGTTTATTTTATTGATAGCCAAGGTTTTAAACTATGGTCTTGACCTTGAAATTGTGGACAAATGTTGCCACAATTGTGGTGGCCCAAAACCTTGATGCTGTAGTTGAAATTGTGGTCCACGACCATTTTCTAACACTATGTTGATAGCATTTTCTAGTGAATCTTTTCCAACACCAGCCAAATCTATTTACATTTGTTACTAATGCACGTTTTCAGGCATGTCAAGGAATTCCCGGAATCTATGTTACTCGAGTGTCACCTGTACCAAATAGTGAGGTTTATCATCTGTTCTCTGTTAGAAGTAGAACCCCGGAAATTTCTGAGGGCATGTGGGCTCGAATAAAAGGTGGTAATTACAAGGGGGATTTGGCACAGGTACTGCCGGATTGCACAGGTGGTAATTACAATGTGTTTTTTTTTGCTATCCAACCTGTGAAATGCTTATTCCTTCTCTATCTATTATGTTTTTCCAGGTTGTGGCTGTGAACAATACGCGGAAGAAAGTTACAGTGAAGCTCATTCCCAGAATTGATCTGCAAGCACTGGCTGCCAAATTTGTAATGAGACCTGTGTCTACATGATTTTCTCTTATTTTTGCTGTTTTTTTAATTTATTTTGGGTAGTTCATCTATTAGCTTTGATGATGCTGGTTTTCCATTAGTTGGTGTTTGATATCTGCTGGTAATATATTTATTGTGTCATGCAATGCAATGTTGTTAAATTGGAGATCTAGATCTTAAGTTCGAGCTTTCTTAAGAAAAAAATAATATAGTAAAAAATTATTTATTTTTATTTAATTTTATTTTTTAATTAACCTTATTTATTTTCACTCACACTTCCACTCATTCAAACAGTAAGATTTTTCACTTCTTTCCTTATTTTTATCCGTTTAAACAACACTTTTTCTAGTCTATTTCTCTTTTTTTACTATCTTTCCTATTTCTTTCCTCTTTATTTTACTTGCAATCCAAACAAAACCATAGTGTGAGCAAATCCCTATTTCTGTGGGCTGTCTTGATTTTCATGCTCTTATCCTATGGCTATGTGCAAGATATATATGGAATAATTGTTGATGCATCTCTTCACTCATGTTACAGGGTGGAGGATATAGTCGCCAAAAAATTGCTGTACCGGCACCAAGATTAATCAGCTCAAGTGAACTTGAGTAATAATACATATTCTCTTAGCTTGTTATTTTTTGGCCGCATAGTTTTTCTGTTGTGATTATTTTTTAATCACTCTGCAGGGAGTTCCGACCACTTATACAAGTCAAACGTGACCGTGATACTGGCAAGGTTTTTGAGGTTCTTGATGGCTTGATGCTCAAGGATGGGTATGTGTACAAGAAAGTATCTCCAGATTCACTAAGTTTATGGGGTGTTGTGCCAACAGAGGAGGAGCTGTTAAAGTTTGGACCTTCTGAAAACAATGAATCAAATGATTTAGAGTGGCTTTCTCAGCTATATGGTGACAAGAAGAAAAAACGAGTTACAAGACCTGATAAGGGAGGTGGGAAAGGAGAGAGTTCATCAGGTTCTGGTGTGGGGAATGGTTTTGAACTTTATGATTTAGTATGTTTTGGGTAAGTCCTTGTTCTACCTAGCCAACAGTCACGGTACAATATGATTTATTTCTCACATGTGTGTGCATGCTTTTCAACCACTCCCCTACAAGCATGCACAAACATGGATATACACCAGACATGCAGATACACGCACATGTACATACCTGCACATTCCTACAAATGTCTTCCTTCTTGACAAATCTTTGCCATTGCAGTACATTCACAGTATTTTATGAATTATTTCTCTCTGTAATGTGTGTGCGTGCACATTGCCATGCACAAACATGCACTTAAATGATTTGTGCAGATGCACACACATGCAAATACCTGCAAGTTCCTACACATGTGCTTTTCTTCCTGACAAATCTTTGCCATTGCAGTAAGAAGGACTTTGGTGTAATAGTAGGCATGGATAAAGATGATATCTACAAGGTATAGCGTTCAGCCTATGCAATTTCATTTGTTTCAAACTTTTGATTTTGAGTACCTGTTATTTTGGAAAGTTTCTTTTTCTTCTAATTTCTCTTTCTATTATAGATTCTAAAAGAGGGTTCAGATGGACCTGTTGCTGTAACTGTTGAACGACATGAAATAAAGAGTGGATTATTTGATTTGAAACTTACTGCCCTAGATCAGCACAGTAAGACTATATTGGTTAATGATACTGTCAGGGTGCTGGAGGGTCCATCTAAGGTCTGATTCATATATCTGAACAGGAAGATTTCTAGTTGTGGTATATTTGGAATTTCATGCCTCACATGATACTTCTACAACTATTATGTCAATTTGCAGGGTAAACAAGCCACTGTAAAACACATTTATAGAGGGATTGTCTTTTTATATGATGGAAATGAAGAAGAAAATGGAGGTTACTACACTTGTAAATCTAATATGTGTGAGAAGGTCAAGCTTGATGTTGGTGATTGCAGTGGAAAGGTTTGAAATCTTTCTAGTATCCTGCTGTTACAAACTGTCTGATGACTTCATTCTAGTTTTTGATGTTTTGAATGCTGCTCCATACTCAGGATAGTGAACCGGGTCCTTTAGTCTTTGAAGACCAACCATCATCACCAAGATCTCCCTTGTCACCCAAAAAACCATGGCAAGCAAAAGAAAATAATCGTGAATGTCTGTAAAGATACATGACCCCTTGACTAGTGTTTTAGCTGTGGATATGCACATTTCTTAATTTTTCTCAATTTGATAATTGTGCATGCAGTTAACCGTGGGGACAACAATAACATGTTTACTATTGGTCAGACATTAAGAATTAGGATAGGTCCTTTGAAGGGATACCTTTGCCGAGTCATTGCCTTGCGTCGTGCTGATGTTACTGTGAAACTAGATTCTCAGCAGAAGGTTCTTACAGGTTTGTTTATGCTGGTCAACTCAAGTGTTCATTCTTGATATATTAGATCATTATTTATACAATTTCTACAAAAATGTTTTCAGTTAAATGTGAGCATCTTTCTGAGGTTCAGGGGAAGAGTACTGCCATTTCAACAAGGTATTTCTGACATTGACAATAACTTTACATGCCACAACACTTTTTACTGATTTGCTTTGGTTGCGCCTGTGAATATTGTCCTGAGTTTCTGAATGTTTCTTATAGCAGTGGTGATCCAGATTCAAGTTCATCTAAGCCATTTGATCTATTGCGTACTGAAGGCAGCTCTGGAGGTGGGAATCCCTTATTCTCTAGTTTTTTGTCATCTTATCCTTTATCAAGAAAAAAATTCCTCATTTAATGGATTACAGCATCAATTAACATGTGTAATAGTTACTTTTGCTGTACTGTTTGGCCTGGATATTTTTTGAGAAATGAATCTTGACCCTTGGAAAGGTTGGCTGAATGGAGTGGGAACATCCAATGGGGGTGGTGGATGGAATGCTGGAGTGGCATCATCCACTGGGGGTGGTGGTGGATGGAATGCTGGAGGGGCATCATCCACTGGGGGTGGTGGATGGAATGCTGGAGGGGCATCATTCACTGGGGGTGGCAGATGGAATGCTGGAGGGGTGTCATCTGCTGGGGGTGGTGGATGGAATGCTGGAGGGGCATCATCCACTGGGGGTGGTGGATGGAATGCTGGAGTGGCGTCATCTGAAAGGTATATTTCACAGTGATATTAAATCTACTTGACTTTCATCTGCTTTATATTATTATATATTATATTCAACTAACATATATCCTGGCTAATTTTGTGTATTGGGTTTAGTCATCAATAGGAAGATTCTAGTAATGTCTAGATATTGTTCAGTAATCTAGAAATTCAAGATAATGGGGAAGGGATAAGTCATGGCTATGGAGTATGACACAGATGACAATGCTACAGAGGCATATTTATGCCAAATGATTGAGAATAATGTTCAATTGACTTATGCAAGTACGGATATTAAGTATTAAAACCGAGGAAGCATAACCAATGGATGTGGGTGTTGTGTCCGTCTTTTTATGTGTTCATTTTCTAAACATTCCTTTGATATGGAACTTTGCCATTTTAAAAAGCTAATCTAATTGATATACTAAGGGATTAGAGTGTGTTATTGTATTTACATCATCTTGTGTTATTAAATTTAAAACATTGGCCAGGTAATTTTAAATTGCAAATACCCTGTCTTTCCTTTTTTATTCATGATTAGTTTTTAATCTCAACTCGGTTCAGTTACTTTTTTTGTCTTGTGATAACATTTTGCAGGGATGCATGGTCTAATCATTCTGCTCCGAGCTTATTGGTATGTATTGCATAACACCCTTTATGTGTGTCTTTCCATTCCCATCTCTCCTATCACCCTTTCTTGTCTGTGCATGGTCTAACCACCCATGGTATAATACATGCATATATATATATATTCATTTACACCCAGCTGCTTTTTATATTTATGATTTTACTGCCTTTTAATTTAATAGGTAGATGTATTTTTGTTTTTGCAGAATACAGAGTCTACCTTGAACAGTTCAAAGGGTAAAGATTGTAGTGCAGATATGTTTAGCATGTCCTTGCCTCTAGTTAAACTAACTTGTTCATCATTTGCCTCACTGCTGTTGTAATGTGGTAGGTGCAGAAGATTCTGCTTGGGAAACTAGAAGTAATTCTAATCAGAATTCCTCATGGGGTGCAGCAGTGGAGAAGACTGGAATTGCTTCTAATCCTGATCAGTCCAGTGGCTGGGGAATTGGTAGAGGCAGTTGGGTTCAGGCAGAGCGTAAAACTGGAAATGTGGGCGATGACAATCAGAATAGCAATTGGAATAACAAACCTAACAATTTGGATGGGAATCAATCCTCGGGGTGGGACAGTAAAAGCAGTTGGAATACAACCAAGGCTTCTGAAGGGGAGTCTTCTGGTTGGAACAGTGTCCAAAAGTCAAATGAATCTTCATCTAATGGATGGGGTGGTGGCAATGATTTTAAAAATGGATCGGATGAAGGAAATTTGAATTCTACTTGGAGTGGCTGGAAGTCTGGAACAAGTGGAGTCAAAGAAGTTGGAAACCCTGCTGGTTCTTCAGATATTGATGCTAATCGGGATGCTGGGTGGAAAAACAAACCAAATAAGGATGGGAGTGAGTCATCTGGTTGGGGAAAAAAAAACAAGTGTAACAATCCAGTCTTGTCATCACATGATAAAGAGGAAAAAGGTAATAATCAAGGTGGTTGGAATGCAGGAAAATCTGGTGATTCCGGTGGAAATCAAGGTAATGGTTGGGGTCAGAAAAGCAATTGGAACTCTGGATCTAGGAATGACTCAACTGAAATGAAATCTGAAGGCGATTCATCTAGTAAGTGGGATCTAGGTGGTACTAAGAGTGACACTGCTGATGGAGCAAATCAATCTTCAAATTGGGGTACTTGGAAATCTAGTAGTGGGAATGAGAGCCAGAATTCTCACTGGAGTTCTGGGTGTACCGAGGCTGGAAATGAAGATTCCAATTTGGACAAGAAAAGCAATTGGAAGTCTGGAAACAGTGGAAAACTGGCTTCTGATTCGAAAAGTAGCAATTGGAATTCTGGATCTGGTAATTCCAATGAAAGTTCCAACTGGGTAAACAATGGCAATTGGAACTCTAACAAATCTTCTTGGGGTGCTGGAAATGAAAACAAGAATTCCAACTGGAGTTCTGGGCATAGTGATCCTGGAAATCAAGACTCCAATCATGGCAAGAAAAGCAATTGGAACTCTGGGAACAGTGAAAACCAGGCTTCTGATCCAAACAGCAATTGGAATTCAGGGTCTGGTGGTTCCAAACAAAATTCCAACTGGGGAAATAATAGTAATTGGAACTCCAAGAAATCCTCTTGGAGTGCTGTGAATGAAAACAAGAATTCTAGCTGGAGTTCTGGGGATCCGGATCCTGGAAGTAACAATTCTAACTGGGGCAAGAAAAGCAAGTGGAATTCTGGATCTGGTGATGCTAATCAAAACACCAGTTGGAGAAGCAATAGCAGCTGGAACACAGGAAATGCCTTGAGTGATGATGGTGCTACTGAAGGTTCAAATGAAAATTACGATGGAGTAGGTGGTGGGAACTGGAGAGGTGGCTATCAGGGCAGAGGTGGCTCAGACAGAGGTGGCTTTAGAGGTAGAGGTTTTCGGGGTAGAGGAGAGCGGGGGGGCTTTGGTGGCCGGGGAGAACGTGGGGGCTTTGGTGGCCGGGGAGAACGTGGGGGCTTTGGGGGCCGGGGAGAGCAGGGTGGCCGAGGGGATCGAGGGGTCTTTGGTGGCCAAGGGGAACGAGGGGGCTTTGGTGGTAGGTGGGGATCAGATGGAGGACGTGGAAGCCGAGGCAGGGGAAGAAGTGATCAATCAGGAGGTTGGAACAACAGAAGGGATTCTGGTGAAGATGGGCCCTCTGACTGGAAGAAGGGGGCAGATAATGATGGTTGGAAGAATAGTAATGGATCTCAGGCTTGGAACCAGGATACTGGTGACAAGGACAGCCAGAGCTGGAGCCAAGGTGGAAATAAGCAGAGCTGGAGTTCAGCAAGTGATGGAGCTAACGATAATTGGAACAGCAATAATGGGTCAAGGAAGACCGCAGAGGCTAGCTGGAAAAAATCTATTACCACTGAAGAGACCAATATCCAGGACGGTGGGTGGAACAAGGGATCTAGTTCAAACACTACTTCTAGGGACTGGGGTCAATCAAGTGCTGCAGAAAAGGGTCAATCATCTAGTTGGAAAGAACCAGCTGATGGTAATGATGACATCATGAAAACTGAATATAAGTCAATCTAATTATCCTTTTTTATTTTATTATTAAAAAAACAAACTGAGGTAGTGTTAAAAAAAAAAAGGAAAAAAGAAGCTACAACGCAAATTAATGATTTTAATTTTTCAGTTCAGAATCTAATGTTTTACCAAAATAAATTTGCATATACGAGATGATTTATTCTCACCTTAATTCATAAACTTGTGGCTATCATTATATGTAGGTGTAGCAGGTTCATGGGGCAAGAAAAATGACGGAGGTGACAAAGGTGGACGGTAATTGCTCTCTTGAACGTGCTAGATGGGCCAAAGAAGGAAATTGAGTTCGGGCATTTTGTAACTAATGGGAAACTATTTTTTTCCCTTTGTAAATCCGTATAAATTAGTGCTGAAACTTAGTTTTTAAATTATTCTAAACAGATCTGATGAACGACTAATCGTTTCTGCCGTGTTATGCATGAATTTTAAGAAATATGCTTTACCAGAATTTGGATGCAGTGTTGTGTTTCAATGTTATTTTCTGTGATTGTGGCTTGCAGTTCTTGTTGCTTTTTTTGTTGATTTGTTGACGGGGGCACATTATATTTTATTTATGTTAGAAATAGTCAGAATCAGAGGAAGAGTCGACAATGATAATTTTCGATGCCCGTACATCAAAATTGTTGGCGGACTTGTAAAACAGGATTCAATAAACCCGAGCTATTGAGTGGTTTGCCCCAGTTCTTCCAGCCATTATTTTCGTCCTTTACAATATTTAAATCTCAAATCTTGTTGCAAGGGATATTAAGCTCTCATCATTTGCAGTGGGAATCATTATTGTGGAGCTTTTTGATGTGGTCCATAAAAATAATCAATTATCTTTGTTAAATAATTAAATGAATGCAGCTGATACAAATACACATGATATGAGCAAAATGAGAAAGATGAGTGAGTCATTGAGAAGGCTAATTTAGCAAGTGCAGCAGGTGTAGCAACTACTAATAGAATCATATATTCTTTCAAAAATCTCTACTCAATAGATTACAAGGGATTCTAGGCTGGATATGACACCATAGAGCATTTTCTATTTTAACAATTTTGTACCTATTTTATTGTTATAAGTAGAGGCTTTAGTCATTGTAATTAGATGCAATCAATACAATTTTGTAGTTATTTTTTTTTTTAATTTTTCTTTTACTTTATGCTTATAAATCTTAAGATGGTGGTGGTCTTATCGATCCAACGTAAGATCCTTCTAGTCCATATTATAGTCACGCAGGGGATGATCCTTCTTTTGTAGTGGTTTCTCCCATGCTGAATGGTTCAAACTATCATGCATGGGCTCGATCCATGAGACGTGCTTTGGGTGCCAAGAATAAATTTGAGTTCGTTGATGAGAGTATACCAATTTGTGATAATTTTGACCCAAGTTATAAGGCTTAGAGTCGTTATAACATGATCTTTCATTCATGGATTATAAACTCAATAATTGAATCTATTGGCCAGAACATCTTATTTCTTAAAAATGCTGTCAATGTATGAAGCAATTTAAAGGAGAGATTCTCCTAGGGAGACCTCATTAGGATTTTTGAGCTTCAACAAGAGATTTATGGTCTAAGATAAGACTCTCTTTTTGTCATTGAATTTTGCTCTGAATTAAAAATACTTTGGGAGGAACTTGAAACATATATGTCTATTCCATGTTGTGCTTGTCCAGTTAAATGCACTTGTGCTGCTATGAGGAGTGCTAGACATTTTCATACTCTTAATTATGTTATAAGATTTTAGATTGGTTTGAATGACAACTTTTCAATAGTAGAGTCATAGATTCTATTAATGGACCCACTTCCAATTGAATTTTTTCTATGGTCATTCAACTTGAAAGACAAGGAAATTTTGCTGTTAGCGATGACTCAAAGGCATTCATAAATGTTGTCGATTATAAGAGGTCTCAAGGAAGAGGAAAAAGTTTTGTGTAGAATTTTGGATCAAAGAAAGTATGCACTTATTGTGGAAGAACAGGCCAGACGGTGGAGACTTGTTATATGAATCATGGATTTCCTCCTCATTTTTAGAAAGGGAATTCTTCAATGGTTAATAAGGCTTGTAGTGATGTTGTAGAATTAAAGGAAGATTTATCAACAAATGGAGACATCTCTGAAGCACCTCCTACCTTCACTCATGAGCAATATGAGAAGTTACTTAATCTAATTCAAGCATCTGGTATTAATCAACAATTTGATACTATAGGTAACCATGCATAGTATTAGATTGTTGATTAATACCAGCTGAAAAACACAAATCAAGTAAAATCAATATCTCTTCTTTTAATAGTTTCTCTCTTGGTTCTTGGATCATTGAAAACCTTTTATACCTTTAAGGAAATTAAACCAATTAGCATAAGGTTACCAAATGGTCAAATATCTATTGCAAAACATGCTAGTATTGTCATATTCTCCCCTACACCTATTCATTACAGATGTTTTGTATATACCAAGCTTTTCCTTCAACTTGATTTCAGTGTCAAAGTTGATTTCTACCTTGAACTGTGTTTTCATTTGATAATTCAATTTGTCTTCTTCAGGACCAAAAATCATAGAGGAAGATTGATTCTGCTGAAAGGTTTGAAAGGCTATATCATTTAGCTTTTGATGCCAAGCATGCCTCTTGTTTCAATCACCAAGCAACTGAGACATAAAATTTACCAAAGGATGCCTTATGACTTTTTAGACTAGGACATTTGTCATTTTCCATAATGATTTCTATGAATTCAAAATTCCCTTTTAATGTTGTTGATCCAAAGACAATCTGTGATGTATGCCATTATGCAAAGCACAAGAAATTGCTATATACAACTAGTTTGAACAAAATTGTTTCATCTTATGAATTACTTCATTTTGGCATTTGGGGTCCTTTAGCCATACATTCTTTACATGGCCATTCTTATTTCTTGACTGTTGTTGATGATTTTAGTATTTCTACATGGATTATTTTGTTAAAATCTAAAGCAGAAGTAAGAGACCATGCGCATAATTTTTGTCAAGTTAATTGAAAAACAACATGATGCAAGAATTAAGGCTATAAGGACAAATAATGGTCCTGAGTTTATTATGCCACAATTTTATGCCTCAAGAGGTATATTACATCAAACAAGTTGTGTGGAATCCCCACAACAAAATTGTAGAGTTGAAAGGAAGCATCAACATGTTCTTAATGTAGGAAGGGCACTTCTTTTTCAATCAAAATTGTCAAAACAATTATGGTCTTATGTCATTCTTCATGTCACCTACATAATAAATAGAGTACCTAATGCTCTGAAAAATAAGTTACCTTATTTTTTGTTGCATAAACATACACCTAACTTGCTTGACTTAAAATCATTCACACATATTCCCACCAACATAATCATATATTTCTTCAAAAAATCTCTATTCAATAGATTACAAGGGATTGTAGGCTGGATATGACACCATGGAACATTTCCTATTTTAGCAATTTTGCACCTGCTTTCTTGTTATAAATACAGAGACTTTAGTCATTATTATTAGATACAATCATTACAATTCTGTAGTTTGTTTTTCTTTTCATTTTTCTTCTACTACTTCATGCTTATAAATCTTAAGAATCTTTAATATTATTTGGAATTGGGGAGAGCGTATAAAAATGCTTTGTTGGAAAGCATCTACAAGTGGTTTATAGATAAATAATGACATCACTTAGAATGCTAGCTAGTAGCTACCCTAGATATCAAGGCGTTTAAGAAACCACCTTGCATGCACCTATTAACAAATAAAAACAAGGCAATTTTTTTTTTTCGAGACAGCTTGCATCAATGTTTGATTCAAAACCTTCATGGCAGTAACCGAAGAGATACGGAATAGTCCTAAACTTTTGGTCTAGCGTTAGAAGCCATCACTAGAGAGCGTGAAACGAAATAGTCTTCAATCAATGCTAATTGGTGGAACTCCATGGAAGCGTTCCATAGCTCATGCTAAGATCTCTTATATTAGACCAGTTGATATGTTGAAGGCGTTTTATACATGGAGTGAAGTCAGTCAATACATATGCAGAAGGAACAATGTGGCATCCCACCCGATCACGGTTGCGTGTAGATGAACACTAAAGGAGTTTTTCAAGTGGGTTGCGAAGGAGTTATGCAAGACCACTTGAGTAACTTTGTTTCTGACTTATATAAGTTGGTGTTGAAACCTATTCTATCACTCAAGCAGAGCTGTGGGCTCTACTATAATGACAAGACAAAAAGGTTTCTACAGGATTATCATGGAGTTAGATTTGTTGATTGTCATTAACTTCAAGTGGTCAGGTTCCCATTGTTAACTGTATCTAGCATATTTCTCTCTTGATGGAGAGGTTCTCTCTTGCGTCATACTCCATATGGGAGAGGGATCAAGTGGATGATAAATTACCCAAGCATAGCTTCTCAATATCTATTCCTCAACAATTTTTTCATGTGACCCTACTACCTTCGTTGGGTTGGATCTCTTAGTTAAATAATTCACGATTTTGTTCCCTTGTGTCTTTCAGGATGTTTTGTTTTCCTTCCCCAATTAAAAAAAAAAAGAAATACAAGTATGATATGAATCTTTATAGTAGGCCCGAACATTTTAACTCTTACAAATTTTATAACGTTTGTTGAATGCTGAATTCTAACAAAATTTCTTTTTGTATTTACCATTAAATGAAATTTATCAATATTTTTTCATTCATGCTAATGGGTATATTGATAATATTAAATTTTAAACAATAAATAAAACAAAATTAATATTTTAAGTGTTTAATGATTATATATTGATAATGTAAAATAGTTTCATCATTAATTAATAAAAAATTATTAATATAATTTTAAAAATGATTATTATAAAAATTAACAAATTTATCATTTATGATTATTTGTAATTGAATCATTGGCTAATACATAACCAATTTTTTCATACTTCAAATAAATTGTGACACCCATTCATATACTTTTTTGGTAGAGACAACACACATTCATTTTTAATGTTTTTGTGGATTGCAAATTTAGCTAAAAGATAACTTTAAAAAGCAGTCTTTATGAATCTAAATAATATTAACACTATGTTTGAATTGAATGATTTAAGAGAAAAAAAAAATAGGAGGAAGTGAAACGAGAAAAAATATATGATTTTAATTAATTTGGTTAAGAAATAAATAAGAAGTTAACAAATTTATGGGCTAACCATTTTGATGATTCTTCGTCATTTATCATAACTTATAATTTTTTATGATATAAAAAATTAAAATAATTAATAATTCATTTAGTGTTAAAAAAAAGCATAGAATTAAGTTTTTTTTTCATTAGTACAAAATATTTTTCATGTAATTTTTTACTTTTTTTCATCCTATTTTCTATCAATCCAAATAAATAGAGACTTTTTTTTTTTACTTCTTTTCTTTTTATTTTTATTAATCAAAATAACATATTTTTTTACCCTTTTTTGTTTTCTATTTATATTATTTTTTCACTTCTAATCCAACGAAAGCATAAATGAATTTTCTGACAATGATATATAAAACAAATATTGATTTAATTCACATTTTAACGTTTATATCTAATAAAAAAAAGAATTTTTAGGCTCTTACGTAATATGTTGGCATCATTCCCTCGAATTTTGGTGCCTTCGAAACACCTAATTTTTCCGCTTTACAACTTAGCACCTTTTGGTCGTTATATTGATTGACGTTAGTAAAGAAAGGCCTTGGACGCGAGTTATTTTCTGGTTCGTCAAATCCAATTTCCATTATCATTCACTCTTCCAATTTCTACGGCTTTTTGATCGTTCCTCCAACCAAATTCTGCTGTTGCAATAATTACCCAAAAATGTTCAACAAAATCATAAAGCTCGCTCACAAGAAATGCTCCAAATTCGAATTCCCGGAAAACGGACAACAATTTTACGAAGTAGTGGTCAAACACGCGTCTCGTTCTACCACCGTCGTCGTCGCCGCCGCCGCCACCGCCAATTCCAATTCTCCAAACCTTGCATCCTCCGCTCCACTCCCGAATCCGACCGTAATCGAGTCACTACCTCCACTTCGAGACGTGGACGTTTCAGAACGGCCGGCGCTGCTCCTCCGAAAAATCCAAGTATGTTGCTTCTTGTGCGATTTCTCAGACATTCTCAAGTCCGTTTACGAGAAGGAAACAAAGCGCCAAACATTGGAGGAGCTCGTCGAAATCATCCAATCCGGTTCCTTTGGATTCAGCGAAAATCAAGAAGACTTAATCAACATGGTGTCCGTTAACATTTTCCGTTGTTTCCCTCCATCATCATCTCCCAACACAGATAATTTGGATCCCGAAGACGACAACAAATATTTGGAACCCTCGTGGCCGCATTTGCAGCTTGTTTATGAAATCCTTTTGCGTTACGTCATGTCACCCGAGGTTGACATTAAGACTTCCAAGCGCTACATTGACCATGTCTTTGTTTTGAAGCTCATTGAGTTATTCGATTCCGAGGACCAGCGCGAGCGCGAGTATTTGAAGGCCATTCTTCACCGCATTTATGGCAAGTTCATGGTCCACAGGCCCTTCATAAGGAAGGCTATAAACAATGTGTTCTATCGCTTTATATTTGAAACGCAAAGGCATAATGGTATTGCCGAGTTCCTAGAGATTCTGGGCAGCATTATCAATGGATTTGCTTTGCCAATGAAAGAGGAGCACAAGTTGTTTTTGATTCGGACTCTTATACCGCTTCACAAGCCCAAAACTATTTCCTCTTATCACCAACAACTCTCTTATTGTGTTGTTCAGTTTATTGAGAAAGACAATAGGTTGGCAGATCCTGTTATCAAGGGGATGTTGAAGTACTGGCCTATCACCAACTGCCAAAAGGAAGTGCTTTTTCTTGGACAACTAGAAGAGGTTCTTGAGGCAATTCAATATCCTGACTTCGTACGCTGCATAGTCTCTCTTTTTAGGCAGATTGGACGCTGCCTTAACAGCCCTCAGTTTCAGGTAACTTCCATTGGACGAACAATTGAATGGGGGTTTTGTATGGTTGCTTCATTGTTGGGATAATTATCACTGCTTACTGTCCTTTCCTTCTGAAAGTTTGGTTGGGAAACTTAACATGTCTGTTTACTTTAACAATCCTAGTATAGAAAAAAAAGTAAATAAGCAATAGATGGAGAAATATTCAAATTTGCATCATTGTTTTTCTATTGCATGTATGGGCATTGTCGTCACCCTTATTATTACTATTAGCTTAGGAAAGAAAAGAGGAACTTCATTGGAGACGTTACTTCTCATAAAAAATATCAGATGGTGATTGCTTCCATTTCAGCTTACACTTGATGTGGAGAAAAAATTAGGGCTGAAAAGGAAAGTGATGGGGGGAAGCTAGGGATATATAGTATGTCTTAGAATTTGGGCTGAGCTCAATTTAACTTCACAAAACTGGCTTGTTATATAAGGATTATCCAAGCCTTATAAGGACCATATTTTCATGTCTCTACTTGATATAGGATCTCAACAAACTCCTCACACTTAGGACTAGAGATTTGGAGTATAGACAAATGTGGGTAGTTCAATAATAAATCTAGAATATAACATCATAAAATTTAAGTTTAGGATTTATTTCAACCTCACAAAACCAACTTGTAAAATGAGAACTATTAAAATCTTATAAGGACTACATTAGTCATATCTTTAGTAGATATAAGATTTGAACACATTGACTCATGTTTAGGACTAGATATATGGAGCATAAACATGTGCAAGTGGCACAATAGCAATACCCTTTTACACCAAGGAATAGACATTTAGAGCAAAGACAAATATGAGTGGCTCAATAACGGATCTAGAGTAAATTCTAATATTATCTTAGAATTTATGTTTCAGGTCTAACTCGACTCTACAAAACTGACTTATAAAACGCAAATTGTCCAAACTTTACAAGGACTTCATTGATCATATCTTTAGATAATGTGAGATTTTAACACACCCATTCATGCCCAAAAATGGATATTTCAAGTGTAGACAAATTTAGGTGGCTTAATAGCAACATCTCTTAATGCCTAGGATTTGACATATTGAATGAATACAAACACGGGGTGAGCCAATAAAGATCTGGGATAGACAATAATATCATATTAGAGTTGAGACTTACAGCTTAAATCATTTCCCACAAACCAACTTGAAAAGTAAGGACTAGCCAAACTTCATAACGACTACATTGGTCATACCTCTAGCGGATGTAAGGTCTCAACAATATGGATAGTATCAGAGTAAAAAACAGAGGTTGAGAGAACTCTTAAGTCTTAACACAAAAAGTTAGTATGCTAAGTTCTGTTCCAATTCCATTGTGAATTTGAAGGCTTAAAAGCTTTGAAAATCACATGTAAACTGGCACATGAAAACAATAGCATATCATCATCAATTATGGGGGAGATTAAGAAAAGGTTCATTCATTGTCTCTTTTGGTTTTTTTGTGTTTTAGGTTCCATTGATTCCTGGAGCATACACTGATTTAGCAAATGTGTGACATGGGTCGCAATATTAATGAACTTGTTTTCTTTGTCTATCGGAAAATACTAAGCTTCTATGAAGTGGCTTAGTTTGCTTGCCATTTCTTGCTTCAATTTGGCTGAGATTTCAAGTCCTTTCTCACTCATGGGAATGCTATTTCAGATGGTGGTATCTAAGCTTTTTATATGTATGATGATTGGGTGTTAAGGGTGTCTCGGGGAAAATTGTGTCTAGAGCCTTTTGAATTTGGATCTAGTTTAATTGATTAGGCATTGTGGTGATCAGATTTTATTCTATATTGTATAATATCAATCTTTGATAGTAAATGATAAATCCCGTTCTTTGGTGGTAAAGGAAATTGTTTCTTTATTCTATCTTGGTTGCTCTCTTTGACAATTGTTCTATCCTTGGCAGGTTGCTGAACGAGCACTTTACTTGTGGAACAATGAACAGATTATTAGTTTAGTAGCTCAGAATCGAAATGTTATATTGCCAGTAATCTTTGATGCTTTGGAAAATAACATGAAAAGCCATTGGAACCAAGCAGTGCATGGGCTAACAACAAATGTGAGGAAGATGTTTCTGGAGATGGACGTTGAATTGTTTGAAGAGTGTCAAAGACAGTACATAGAGAAGGAAGCCAAGGCTAGAGAGTTGGAAGAGAAGAGGGAGTTAACATGGAAGAAATTGGAAGCAATGGCTGCAGAAGCCACGAGAGATGATATGGTTTTGGTTAACTAAGGTATTGAGCTGGTAACTCTTCTCATATTGGTGGATGTGCTGAAAATTCATCTGAATTTGGAGTTGCATCACTTCAGCATACCTTAAGATAGAAAAGAAATTATAATTTCATTTTAATTCAATTTTACTAACCATTGTCCTAATATAATAATCAAGGAATAAATTTTTTTATCTCTGTTCTTATTTATAAGATTAAAATTTTTAAATTATTTATTTATATAAAATTTAATTTATATTTTTTTATATATTAATTATTTTTAAATTAAAACATCTTTAATTAAATAAAAAAAATTATATTAACATACATTTAAAAGTATATAAATTTAAGATATATTTATTATTCTTAATTAATTTAATTATATTTTTTTAATTTTAATAAATTAAATAATTGAATTTTATAAATAAGAATGGATGTAGTAGAAAGTTTGATTAGAAAGTGTAATATTTAATGTACAAATGCATTTACCCTATAGTTTCAATAAAAACATTCTGTTTAATAACTACATGGCATGGTGAACAAGATATATGCAAATTAACAAGCTTGCGAGTCCTGTTTCTTACCGAGCAAGGGTTATGATGTTTCTTTGATCTATTGCCCCCTGAATTTTGATTCATTCTCTGTACCCGGTATCATCTTGTCAGTTGTAAATACAAAGATATATTTTTCTTCAATTAAATTGTCATTTAATGTACCAAATACGTTCAATGTATGAAAAAATGGAACAATTGAGACTGCTTTTTCGGTGAACGAATATTCAGAGGAAGAGATTGTCTGGTTCTATAGTTTAGTAAATAGCGCAAGCCTTAGGGAGAGTTTACAATTTTACATGAATCAAACCCAAGACGGTAAATTCCGCTTGGTTTTTCTGTTTTGCATCACGGTTATAGTTTGCAGAAAAATTAGTTTATATAGTAATATTTAATGTCCTAATATACCCTCCAAATCGCACTAGGTAAGTGTGGATTCCGCAATCATAATGATCGGTTGATAATAACATCTACGGATTCTCACATATCTTCCTCAATGGTTTTTGTTTGTTAGTTGTTACACACTAAAAGAGGCAAAATCCATGGCAACCTACACACGAAAAAAAAAAAAAAAAACTTTGTACAATATTAATGAAGTTCTTATACTTTCAAAACTGTATGCCCCAACTGCGTTACAATGGCTAATCATACAAAAATTGACACTTCATTGTGGCACTATTTTATTTGGTAGATACGTAAATTTTATAGTTAAAAAGGGTAGATCCAACGGATTACATGGATTTGTGAATCCTGTAAATCCCTTTACTTTTAGAGAGAGAATATAAAAAGAAAAAGGTCATCTACATCAATTTCCGAAATTGGATTCCCAACCATTTCTAATCGGTAAACTGTATTTTAACACTACTACACAAGGAATCATTTTAGTATTTAGAATAAAAAAAGTATGTCTTCTTGTTAGTGAAAAGCAAATCAACCCAGTGGGTGTGTTTTGGTTCTTTGTTGGGTTAATGCAGGTGACTTAACAGCGCTTTTTTTTTTTTTTTCACCATGTTAAATGACTTTTATCAACCTTTCTTAAACCTAGCGATACTTAGTTTCTAATATCATACTACATTGTTTGAGTCAAATACTAACTTTTAGAATGCGGCCTAAAGGCTTAAGTTATGATTGAAGTAATGAATTTAGTAGGAACCAATTTAGAGTGTTTATCTTTTTATTGAGTTTTAATTAAATACTGGGGATCAAATCTATAGATCATGGTTAGAGATTATGAAATTGAATCTAGTTATTACTGCTAATAGTTTTGTCAATCAATAGCAAGCTGTGTTTAGTTGTCTATTTTAAAATTTATGGATGATTAGTGTCTGATAGCTGAGTTTAGCTCGTGATTGCTGCAAATTAGGATTAACTATTCGACTAAGAGTCACCTTAGTGAAAGATTGAGAAATCAAATCTATAGATTTTGGTCAGAGATTAGAGAAATGATTCTAGTTGTTGGTGCTAATATCTTTGTCAATCAATAGCAAGTTGTGTCTAGTAGCTAAGTTTAGCTAGTGATTGTTGTAAATTAGGACTAACTATTCGACGAAGAGATTGGGTTTGGGTTGTGAGGGATTTAAGATCAAACCAAGAGTTAAGTATTTTTTTTTTCTAGAGTTTTTCCTTGGCCTGCGATGGACAAACATAAAGTCAATCTAAGAGTAAAGTGTTTAGTCTAGGGTTCAAATTTGATCCTCAATTAAGATTGATTTTAGAGTTAAGTGTTCAATCTAGAGTATGAGCTTGACCCACAGTGCACTGAAGGTTGACCTAAGAGTTCATGATGGTCTAAATATAAAAATGGATTAAAGACTAAGATGAAGCAAAGACAACATGCACAACAAAATAATTACATTAGAATCATGTATGAGCAACAAGTGTTTTTGAACAAAATAAAAACTACATTAACACTTCTTGAAATTTTTTCAAATTATACACACTATCTCTCATTGTTTAACTTTTAAAATAACCTCTCTTATATAAGAGTTGTTAGTATAATATTTTTTTAAAGATTTAATTAGGTTAATATAATATATAAAAATATATTAATATTTTTAAATATTAAAAGATTAACGTAGGAATAATTTAAAAAAAATAACAGTATTATATGTAATTAAAAAAACTTAAAAAATGTGAATATAATTTATAAAATTCTAAGTAGCAGTGTTATCTAAAGAAATCAACCATACAACAAAAAAGAACTTTATATTTGATTTTTAGACTCAAAATTCTAAATATTTATAGCTTCTTGTGCAAAAATTAACAAATAAATTTCATCATTTGAATATCAAATAATTGATACTATATTTGACGTAGTATATAATCATCTTTATCTCCCATTTGTTTTACTTTTTTTTATAGTATTCTCACATCTTAAAAATACTCTCCTAAAATTAAAATAAAAAACAATTGTCTACTTCAATTGTACCAAAAACTATTTCCTTAACAAATAATTTATATATTATCTTTTGGGTTGCTACTTATGTAATACTTAAGAGAGATTAAAATATATTTTTTTATAAATATCGCTATATGAAAAATTGTAATTTTTTAAATAAAATTTAGAGATTCAAAAAAATATTAAGAGGTGAGGCGCCCCACCCTTATTCCTTGGCTCCTTGCAGATGATATAATCGTTGTTTTGTCTTTTTTCCTAAAGTTGATTGTTTGTATTATTTAATGATATAAACCTTCTTTATTTATCAGCACTATATAAAAACTTATTATTTTTTAGGTACATGAATTGTTATTGTTATTATCATTATTATTTTTAGATAGATATTATATGAATGGAACGGTGCCAGAGGATGAGGCAAAGAGACCGTCTTATATTACTTCCCAGAGATATTCACATGCAAATAGGAAGATCTTTAGAATTGGACGGTTTGACAATTTCTTTCAGATATGGAGACAAGTCATGTTAAACACTTTATTTATTACTTTGAAAAAAAAAAAAAACATCAAAATTAAATAAGAAGAGAGATCTGAAGTTGACATGGAAGTAGAAATGCCACTTGATTCACTCATATCCTACCCTTTCTTTTTTCCTCCATTGATTTCAAATCAAATCGGGAAAAGGGCAGCTAAATAATTTCATGAAAGTTGAACTCTAAAACTAGATTTACAAAAGGTCCAATGAGAAAGTACTAATAATGCATTACAAAGACTGAGACTATCATGTAACAACTAAAAACTCAATGTTGCTGCGTCAATTTCATAACAGACACAGATGATTGCAACCTTTTGAGGTCTTAGTTCAACTTTTAACTCTTGCAGTATAGATTAATGGAGGCAAAGTAAAGCACAACCAAAATCCATAAGTTCAAGACCCCACATATAGAGCCATCAAGTTGTATTGCCATGTTAGGATAAACCAATTCCAAGTACACGTATATAATAATTATTGCACCAAGTATTGAGCAGCTCGCATAACTCCTATAAAAAATTATGCATTATTGATATTGGTGAATAAAAGACAATAAAAAAAACAAAAAATAGATAAGAGTGTCATGAGTTATGTGACAAGTTTTTTAAAGAAATATTATTTATAAAAATTAATTTATATGCATGGTTAGTTGAAAACGTTTTGACACAAATATTCAATACAAATTAATCATTTTACCATACCGTCTTACTTATTAATCTCATTTATTAATTAATATGTAGTAATAAGATTAATTCATATTGAATGTTTGTATATAAATGTTTTGTACTTACAATTCATAAAAGCTAAATTTTATTGATGATTATCAATATGAAATAATATATAATAAAGACACTAAGAATTCTCGCTTCATTCCGAGGGATTCTCGCTAACGACATTCTGCTAATAATTTCTTTTATATTTTATAAAAAATTAAATAAAAGATATATATAGAACAAATTATAATAATATTTTTTGTATTTTTAACCAATTATACTTACATAACTTTTTTTATTATTCAAACACTAATTTTTTTTAATATATAAAAATATTACACTTACATTCTCTTATATATTATACTAACTTTTTTTAATATTTAAAAAACATTACTATAATTCTCTTTTGTGTGTTATTCTAACATCTCTACAAGAGAAATTAGTATAATGATTAAAAAAAAAAAGATGTTTGTGTAATTTAAAAAATATTACTGTAATTTATTTATAAATATATTTAAAACTTATAAATTATTTAATATTTTATTTATTTAATAATTATGAGAATGACTAAGATCTTATAAGATCTAAAATGATTATTTAAAAATTTTCATTTAATTAGAATAATACTAAAAAAATTTATAATACTATTTAATCATAAATTATCATGTATAAATTAAATATGTTTATTTTTATAATAATTATTTTAAATATCAACTTAAATAATTTTTAATTAAATACTATAAAAATATATACATTGAAAATGCATAAAAATTAAATTCTAAAATTTATGTTGATATTACTATTTTTAATCACACATATTATTATAAAATATTATTTTGTTTACTAAAGAGGGATAAGAGGAAAATAAATAAAAAAATGTATCAGAAAATTCAAAAGTAATTAAAAAAACAAAGAGGTTAATTGTATTTTTTTAATTTATATTCTGTTAGCTCAAGTGAGATAATACATAAAAAAAATATTTTGATTTAAATAACTCTTTGTTCCTATAATATATAGACAATGTTTTAAAAATTAACTTCAGTGATCAATTCAATTGATTGGACAAGGAATTAGTAATATAATTGATTCGAACCATTTATTAGATGAAATAAGCCTTTCCAACAATAAAAAAATTATAAAAATCAAAAAATAAAAAATCCAAACAAAAATAATAAAAAAAATTAAGATTACGAAAATGGAAATTAAGCTAGGTTTAAAGAAATTATTAAATCTTCAAGCACCACAAATGCACAAATTGATAGGAGAAAATAACCTATATTATAGGAACTACTCAATTAATTATTTAAAAAAATTTATAATAAATTTTTTAAAGCAAAATATATAGAAATTAAATCTTCAAACACAACAAATGCCTCACTAATGAATAGAAAAAAAATATTTTCTTTAATTTTTATTATAAGATCTGGTTTAAAAATATAATTTGGTTCTTTTTATAAGGTTCAATCAAAAATATTCTCTATAATAATAATTTTTTTATAAAAATATTTATTATTAAAGTTAGGTATAGAATAACACAAGCATAAGAGAAATATAACATATTAATATTGGTTAATTTTATTTACGTAGAGAGTCTTAAAAAAGAACTAATTTACAATAAATTTTATATTCTCAACTAAATCAAATTCTTTAATTTTAATATAGTAATCAATTGGATTTTATAATAAAGATAAAATAAAATATAAAAAGTTAATCTTGAATATATAACTTTGTAGAAGTCATGGAACAACGCAATCACCTTTGAGCTATAAAACAAACACAATTACTATATAAATAAAAAGGAATGGAAGTACATGAATATAGAATGACAAAATTATTATTATGAAAAACACGAATGAATTTTCTTAAATTATATTTTAATAAAATTGTTTTCTAATTAATGTTATTATTTTGGATTACTTATTTCTTTTTAATTTTTGTGATAAAATTTTAAATATCAATTATTTTTAGAATAGATAGAATATATATAACGATTAGTCGTAATAAATACATTATATTATAATATCATTTATATTCCTGTTTTGAACCGAAAATCAAAAGTTTCAAAACTTTTCTTTTATGTTTATGAAGAAATATTT
>JAMLFT010002428.1:0-25549 GCA_026544285.1 Pachyrhizus erosus | reverse complement strand
TATTTAAATTTAATGTATACAAGACTTTTTTATGAATGATTTTAAATTTATTTTATATCAAAATATTCTTTTTTTAAAATTTAAAATTATATATTTTATTTATATTACGTTAAATTCATATTTTTATCCATGCACATATATCCATACCACAACAAATCTATTTAGATTATTTTTTTATATAATCATAATTTTTTTTTACTGTTAATTTATTTAAACTTCTATTTTATAATAATTAATAAAAATATATTATATTTAAAAATTTATTAAAGAGCTAAGATACTATCTAATAATAATAATAATGTTTTTAGAGAAAATTCATTCCCACATATATTAAGTATCTCTTGCTGCCGAGTTAAAAAAAACTCTCTTGCTCCTCCTAGGCCTAGTTAAATCTCTCTCTTTTCGTTCTCTTATTTTTCTAAATTTTTGTTTTGTTCCAATAGCTACGCAGATATCTGCATTTTGATTCTAAATAGGTCGAATAAGCCCGTAAATGTAACAAATTATTCTGTATTTTTTAATGAGATTAATCTTTTTATATTGTTACGTGAAAATTTTTAATTATTAATTTATTAAAAATCATTATTGATATAATTTTTAAAATAATTATTGTATAAATTAATAAAATCATTGTATATAATAATTTATTATTAAATGATGGTGAAATTAATATGATATTTTTAATTATTTTAAATAGATAACAATTTTAAAACACAGTACACATAATTATTATGTTAAAATAATTAATAATGTGATAAATTAATAAATTGTAAGCTTTGTTGTTATGTGATAATGTATTATGTAATATTATTAATTTATTATTTAATAATAAGGATCAAAATAAAAAAAAAAATTTAAAAAATAAAAAATAAAAAATTATTATTTTATAAAAATCAAATACTATTTAAATTTTAATTTTTTACTTGAAATTTGCAAATAATTTTCAATTTTATTAAACAATTAAGTAAACAAGTATTTTTTATTTTAATTTGTAAAGAAAAAAAAACATTTTAGAAAATATTCAAGCTTCAATATCCCATTGCGTGCTAGTTGCTAGTGATCAGAATCTTCAGAAATACTACTCGTATGAGTCATATCATTTAAAAAAGTATAGAACAACTTGTATGAGTGATGAATCAATCTATATAATTAAATGAGCACTCGGTATCAAAATAATTATAGAATAAAAAACTCTCGTGCAATTTTCAGCAATCAAACATATTGACCTGTGTGAATATAGAAGTTTTCTTTCATTTGTTCAAGTATGATTCCAACATATTTGTCATATAGGTGAACATCATTTGTCATGTTATATTGATTTCAAAATTTTAAATTATTACTTTAATACAAAAGAATTGAGGTTTTGTTTATATGTCCGTTCCATGTTCCTCTTTCCCAATGTTTCTGCTTACTAAGATTTCTTGTTTTTTGTGCGAGACGAGTGGGAGTGTGATTGTGTGAGAAATAGGAAGATAAGGTTTCGTTTCCTCCACAAAATTGTAGTGGTAGGCCAATGAATTACATGGACACAACTCATCTATGTATCCCCTTCCTAGGATAGGGTACAAAACACGAAAATAGTTGAAGGATTCTTATTCATCTATTTCTGAGTAAGAAGACCAATAATTTCTCTATCAGACTTTTGGAAATTTCCTCTTTGCTTCTAATGCTGATGCATTATTACCGACAATATACAATGTTAATGTAATCTGATTCTAATCTGTATCTCTGTTCTGTGCCCAAATAATATATTCAAGTAAACGAGAAACATTGAACCGTGCATATGTTCTGATAATTGCATTTCCTACCCTGTAAGTTCTGTAACTAATGTGATGGTGTAATCCCCTCTTCAATATCACATGAAATTAGGTTGATTGATCGAATCACCCCTTAAATCATTATTACATAATTCCGCAATCTCTGTATCTCCAAAAATATGAAGTGTTTAATTTATATATATTATAATTTTTTTTACAGTGTCATCCAATAAAATATTATGGTCAGTACAGCTTTTAAAATATTATTTTAAAAGTCAATCAATATATGCATAAATAATAAATTATTTAATGTAAAATCTTTATCTACTCTCAATGCATACACAAGACTATTCTCTTAAATATCCGTAAATTATTATCATTATTATTCCTTCCTTACTTACTCAGCTAATAGGTAAAAAGCAGAAAAATAATTAATGGGATTAATAAGTAATCTGTAAAAATATGAATATTAAAAAATAAATAATTTTTAGAATTATACTAACAAATATCATGAATATATCAATTAAGGAACATTTTATATATTTTTTTAAAAATTAAAGTATTTTAAAAAGCAAGTGTTAAATTATTTTTATATTTATAAAATAAATATCTTCTTAATAAAATTTTCCTATTTTTATTTTCTTCATAACACTTAGTTAGCATTTCAGGAGATCTTTATAAAAATATTTATTTTTAAAACTACAAAATTTATGTAAGTCGACTATTAAATCTAAAAAAATTATTTTCAATTTTTTTAAAAGTGTCATTTTACCAAGCTTGATATTTTGTATCATTTAATTTTATTACGCCACACAACTAAGAGTATACGAATTCAAATGGGTTACTAGAATCTACATGTATGTGCATTTTTTTTAAGTAAATTACATCTCTATGTTCAGTAGTACATTTTTAATCTTTGCAATCTATGAGATAAATAGAAGGTTTAAGTATTTTTATTTGAATTTTATTTTTTTATTTAATTATAAAAATAAACATAGACATTTATCAAAATATATAATAACTTTTACTTTTTTTATCTAATCAATGCTATAATTTTATTTTAAATATATTTACTTTTGTTTAATGAAACTAAATAATTAAAAAATAATTATATGAAATATGTAAAATCACAAAAAAATTAATACAACAAGTGTAGTATTTAACTTATGCATAAACATACATAAAAAAATCAAATTATTTATTTAATCTATATTATTTATTCATTGTGATTACTTTAAAATAAATATAAATAATTGTAAAAGAGTTTGATAAATTTTGTTTAAAGTTTATTTTATTTTTTTAATTAATATCATAATTTTATCTTAAATATGATTGTCCTTATATTCATGAAAATAAACTATTGGACAATATTTATTAACAATATGTTTGAAATATAAAAAATTACAATATAATTAATATATCAAGTGTTATAAATAAATAATTCTATCTTGAATGTTATTGTCTTTATTTAATATAAATAAATAATTGCGTAACACTAACTATAAATATGTTTAAAACATGTCAAACCACAACATGATTAATACATAATAAAATTGAAGTGTAATATTTAATTTATGTTGTTCATTCAATATAATTTGCTCAAATGTAAAAACATGAACAAATAATTGTCAAAAAGTTTGATAAAAAATAAAAATAAAAAATCTTTCTAATGTAACAACACAAAATAAGCAAAAGGTGTGAATGTGTTTATACAGGAAAATTGTTAGTATCTAACGTGATTTGTCCAATCAAAAAAGTAGACGCAAACTTTTTATTCATAGGGTGACAAATAATATTAATAATATTATTAAAATGATTAAATTAAATATTATTTGTATTAATAACTAACAATATAATCCTTGTTTCGATATATACAAAATAAATACTTATTTCGTTAAAATAAATAAAAATAATTAAATTAATTTATTTTAATTAATATTTTCATAAAAATAAAAATTATTCTAAAAATATCCATATAATTATTTGACTTAAGTACTAGTTAGATATAATGATACTACTCGTAATTTAATGAATGAATTTTCTAACCTATAAATATGAGTTACATTATCAATAATTTAATAAATGATTCACTTTCATAAAAAATGATGATGATATGTAATTAATGGACTTCACAATAAATTAACAATTATTGAAAGAAATTATAAATCATTATATTTGTAAATTGTCATATGTTTCTTGTAATTAGGAAACAATTACTATTATTTATTTATTTTTATATAAAAATAAATATAATAATATATAATTTTTAATATTTTAAAAATAAATATTAATTATATATTTTTTAAAAATAGTTAACATTTTTTTTATAATTAACTTTTTTTTATAAATTTTAACTATTTTTTTCTTTCTTGATATGACATGGATCATTAAATATCTAGATTTATATGTGTGAAGATAAAATCTCACGAACTAAATCTTATATATATTATAAAATTATATTATTTATGGACATATCTAAAATTTAGATTTATAAAAGAAATACATTTAAATATACTTATTTTATAATTATTCTTACAACTACCACTTGAATAAAAAATATTACTTTTTAGGTTTGTGGACTTAAGTTAATAAATTATATAGGTATTTTATTTTTATATATGAATATAATAAAATACTCTTTTAACTATGAGTAATTTATGATCATAAAAAATAATCATTATATAAATCAATTAGTCCTTGTATGGTTAATTATGCACCACACAAATATAAATATGAATTAATGTAATATAAATAGAATATATAATAATTAAAATATAATTTATTATATTTTCAACTTAAAAAAAATTAATATAATAAAAAATTAAACATTATTCATATAAAAATTATATACATTAAATTTAAATATAAATATTTAAGAGTATTATAATATAAAAAAATTAATGATTATAGAAAAATCACTCAAATGAATTTGTCTTAATATAAGTACTCATATGATGGATGAATGTAAATATAAATTAATGTAATATAAATAAAGTATATAATTTTAAAAAATAAAATATATTTTGATAAAAAAGAATTCAACATCATTCATATAAAAATTATATGCATTATATTTAAATTTAGATAAATATCCAAAAATCTCTTAAATCGTAAGAACTAAGAATTTCAAGTTTTTTTTCCCACTTGTGCGGACCTCTTCGCATTACATAGCAGAACTTGTGCCTTACACAGAGAGTGCGTTTGATGTACTTTATAATATAATAAAAGAATAAAAATACAAGATAAATATTTAAGTTATTAGATAACTTTTTATTTGATATTTTATTTTATGAACAATGAATAATACAAATAAAATAATATAAAATTTATTACAATATTTTTTTAATATTAATTATGTCAATATAATTTATATTATCATGTTTATATATTTTTAAATATATAACAGTATACATTATAATTAAAATACACATTATTGTAAATTCCACATATGTTCCGAAACAGAAGAAAAAGAAGATGAGATCAGGATGAAAACAATTGTAATGTTTTTTTTTTCTTTTAAATTTAGTTTGTATTTGTTACAGTTATTAAAAAAAGAGTGAAAGAGTGAGGGAGGGAAAATCAGGGTAAAAATAAGAGAGATAGGGATATGTATGTCTATTAAGCACTTTGTATATGGGATAAAATGTTGTATCAAAATTTTTTGAGTAATAAAAAATGAATTTTTTGTCCTGTTTATGTATTCTTATATTGTGTTTTTCTAAAGTTTTTTTTTTTTAAATCAAACACAGTACAAAAGTATTTATCTTTTCCAATAATATAACTTTTAACAAGTCAAACGGATTTCATGTGTTCTCTATTAATACCAATTCACCGAAACTTGAATGAGACATTTAAAAATAAATGGGGAGTGAGAGGAGGTAGAAAAAAGCAAAAACAGAAAAAACAAAAAGCTGTTGCATAAAAATTATCATATCAGCAATGCATATTTAATAGAGGTGTAATTATATCAGCTTATATTTAAGGAATTTAGTATAAAATTTTAGAATCATACGATTTTAATAAAAATTGTTGATGAAATTATAAGAACACATAAATTTATTTAACTAAAAAAATATTAGAATACTTTTTAGATTCTTAATTAAGATATTAATTTTTCCATTTAATAAGTTGTCCTCAATTTAATTTCACCCCTTAACAATTACTAGTGGATATGGTACAAAGACTTTCGATGCTATTGTGAAGAGAGTATCTTCACCGATCAGAAGGTATGAATGTCAACCATATCTATCAAGCAAACACAATAATTATCACGTTAACTTAGAAAATAGAAACAGTGTGAAAAGTTGAACAGTGTTGTTCTTTTTAGAATTGAGTTGTTAAAAAACCTTAGTAAGAACGGTCTAAGACTAATGAAATCGAAGATTTCCCCCAAGCCACAGATTTTCCCACCCAAAATGGACCTCCAGCCTTTCTTATCTTGTGCAAATTAAATAAGAACCAAGAGAATATTCAAATTATGAGATACTTTCATCCAAGAATTTGCAGGACAAGGCAAAATCATAAATTAATAACTATAGCTTGCTCATTTTGTAGAGTTTATCTTAGGACGGCAATACAAAACCACTCATCAATTATCATTACCAAGTTTCCATATTTGTAAAAAAGAAGAATTCAAGTAGAAGAATTAGATATTCATACAATTTTTACGGTTTGCAACATAGGAAACCTTTCACCTGTATATAAATTCCTTATGAGCAATTTCAGCAATTTCTATTAAAATGGAAAATTAGTAAAATTTTAGCTTCTTTATCTTATCAAACTCAAGGATGGAAAATTAGTAAAATCATGACCTGACCTGGACTATCAGTTACCAATTTAACCATATTAGTCTGGGTTATATTAGTCGCACAAAATTAACTATATGACCAGTTGGATAAGTAATTTGATCGAGTTATATCTTTGATCCACCGATCAAGTCAGTCCGAATT
Organism: Pachyrhizus erosus; assembly: GCA_026544285.1. NCBI lineage: Eukaryota > Viridiplantae > Streptophyta > Magnoliopsida > Fabales > Fabaceae > Pachyrhizus > Pachyrhizus erosus. The sequence goes on along the minus strand of JAMLFT010002428.1, from coordinate 18,843 downwards.
TTAAAATTATTTAATATATATTTTTCCTTTTTTTATCACACAAATATACCCCAAAATAGATGCACGTTTAATGTTTGCTGACCTAATCCTCCGTGATTTGGTTAGATAAGAATGGAAGAGGTGAACACGTAAGCACGTATCATACACACGGCCAGCTAGTGTTTAATTTTTGCACTTTTCCACTTTCCGATATGGGACCTACCGACTGTGTCAATTTCGATTCCCAAAAGAGGGTTGCCTTTTGATAAATAAACAAACCATGTTTAGCATTTGAACAATTCGTATATTTTCTCCCTCCGTATCAAACAGAGACACAGAAAAATGGCTCTAACACTTCGCTCTTCAATTTCCCTAGTCAACCAGAAAGAGACCAAACTCCCAAAAGCCAAAGGCGACGTTCCTACCAAAGTTCACTTTGCAAAAACCAACCCATCTTTCCGTCTCAGAGCAAAGAGTTCGATGCAACAAACATATGTCACACGCGACACCAATTTCAACTCCGAAGTAATGATGGTAAACGAGAAAAGAGAGAAGGTCCGCGAACCATCGGTTGCACACAGCCACGGCGATTCGATGAGAGTGCCCGTGTTTGTGATGCTGCCACTGGACACTGTAACAATGGGAGGGACTTTGAATAAGCCGAGAGCAATGAATGCTAGTTTGATGGCCCTGAAGAGTGCGGGAGTGGAAGGAGTAATGGTGGATGCTTGGTGGGGTTTGGTGGAAAAAGAGGGACCCTTCAACTATAATTGGGAAGCCTATTCTGAGCTTGTACAGATGGTACAAAAACATGGCTTGAAGCTTCAGGTTGTCATGTCTTTCCATCAATGTGGAGGAAATGTTGGAGACTCATGCAGGTATTATAAAATGTTTGCTTTTGTCCTGTGTTTAATTTCCATGTTGAGAAAGAAAAAGCATAATCTTGCTCTTAAGATTGATTTTGGCTGAGTAATTATAAAATTGATTTTTAATGAAGTTAATTTTCAGTAGAATTTATCTTGGATACTTTTATTTAAAAGACATTTATTAGTAAAATTTCATATAAAAAATTTGATTCAGCGCAGAAATTACTAAAGCTGTTTTAATTCTAACCCAGAGTTAATATTTCAAAAAATAAAACTAAACATAAATATTTATCTAAAATCATATTAACTGTTATTTTGACATGATATTGATCATGCAATTAAGTTTTTTTATGATGATACAGCTGATTGCTTGCCTTTACTTATAGTCATGAAAGGCGAAATAAAAAAAAATTGGGGATTAATTTTGTTTTTATTGGTTTTTGTTTAGCATTCCTCTACCTCCGTGGGTGCTGGAAGAAATCAGCAAGAACCCTGACCTGGTTTACACAGATAGATCAGGGAGGAGAAATCCTGAGTACATCTCCTTGGGCTGTGATTCAATGCCTGTTCTGCGGGGAAGGACGCCCCTTCAAGTGTACTCTGACTACATGAGGAGCTTCCGTGATAGATTCAGAGACTATTTGGGCAGTGTTATCATTGTAAGTACTACACCAGCTTCTGCTTCAATGTTCGGGTTAATTCGTGGACAGAGTATGGAAGAAACTTGGCTATAATTTTGAGATAACAATAAGCTTAATTGCATTGTGTCAATTAACAACTACACCGTATCAAGATGATGACTAATTAATAATAGCAAATCATGGAACTAAAATTAGCCCTTTAATTCACCTTTGAATTTTCAACCATGTATGCATACATAATTAAATATAATAGACTAGTTTTAAGAGGAATGAAAGACACTTATAATTGATAAAAATAAAGTAGAAATTGACGCATGTGTTGCCAGATATGAAGTCCTAATTAAGACCAAATTCATTTGCAGGAAATTCAAGTGGGGATGGGTCCTTGCGGGGAGCTCAGATATCCATCTTATCCAGAAAGCAATGGAACTTGGAGGTTTCCTGGGATTGGAGAATTTCAGTGCTATGACGAGGTATGAAAAAGAATTGAAGTCATAAATTTTGCTCTATTTTTGAAACACGGTGTACAAGCATGCTAATTTTACACATGTTGCATAACAATTGGACCCCTAAATCTCTCGATTTGCGATAACAAGGACATCTCAAATGTGACAAAATTTCAAAATATCTAGAAATGAATTTTCTTCCCTTTTTCGGGCTTCCTGTGTGTTTACTAAAGGGACTTGTTTGTCATGCAGTATATGAGAGCCTCCTTGGGAGCATCAGCTGAGGCCATTGGGAAGAAAGAGTGGGGAAAAAGTGGACCACATGACTCAGGCCAGTACAACCAATATCCCGAGGACACTGGATTTTTCAAAAGGGAAGGAACATGGAACACAGAATACGGACAATTCTTCCTTGACTGGTACTCAACCAAACTGCTTCAACATGGCGAGAAGATCCTCGTATCAGCCAAAGGTATATTCAACTCTTGTGGGGTGAAACTATCTGCCAAAATAGCTGGAATTCATTGGCACTACAAGGCAAGGTCACACGCGGCTGAACTAACTGCAGGCTACTACAACACGCGGTTTCGCGATGGGTACCTTCCAATAGCACAAATGCTGGCAAAACATGGAGTTGTGTTCAATTTCACCTGTATGGAAATGAGGGACAGAGAGCAACCTGAACATTGTTCTCCAGAGGGGTTGGTTCATCAAGTGCAGATGGCAAGCAGAACAGCAGGAGCAGAACTTGCTGGGGAGAATGCACTTGAAAGATATGATGCAGGTGCATTTTCTCAGGTTTTGTCAACAGGTAACTCTGGTTCTGGATTGGCTGCATTCACTTATCTGAGAATGAATAAGAGGTTGTTTGAGGGAGACAACTGGAGGCACTTTGTGGAGTTTGTGAAAAGCATGTCTGAAGGTGGTAGGAGACAAAGGCTTCCACACTCTGATTCCTGTGGGACTCATCTTTACGTTGGACACATCACAGGAATCCAGAAGCAGCAAGAACAAGCTCAAGAGGTTGCTCTTGTGTGAACACATGTAGCATCATGTGGAGGGATCGTTGTGTATACTGTCTAGTTAAATTAAAAGCATCATAGTTTTTATACAAGAAAAAAAAGGGGAAAAGGAGATACAATTGTGATGGGTATAGGCAAGGAAAATGGCATATTCTAGGCCAAACCCTGAGATTATTAGGAAAATATTATTTTATTTCATGTTACAAATCCAATAAGTGCTGTGCGGTTAATTCCCGGCAACTGATCTTATGTATCTCACGTGAAGTCGTTTCTTTGTTCCAATCTTTAGATATGTTCAAACTTTTCAGAGAAAAATGAAAAATCTTTCAATATCATTGATTATTCCAGTGACATTTCAGCATTCAATTCCTAGCCAACAATCTTTAAGTAAAAGCAAGAAGAATATAGTGGAAGAATATACTTACTAGGTGAAGGAGGAAGCACAGAAAAATAATAATACCATAAGGATTAACTAAAAAATGAAGTTTTAAGCACTACTCTTCGGGTTAAGATATACGTTTCTAATGTTTGGGCTTACACCAGGCAGCGATCCTTTTTTTCAACCAAGGCCAGGACTTGGGGTTTTACTTTTGGCACATGTTCTTTCTACTCATACACCCCTCCTCCCTCCTCCCCTTTCTTATGCAATTTTTGGTATTTGTTTAGCATTTTAAAAAAATATCAATTTTTAAATGGTCCAGAAATTACCTTTAGATCAATCAAGACTTAAGCTTTTAAATTTCGCACCCCAGCTGTATACTCACACCCCCTTCCTTCTCCCTCTACCCTTCCCTTATGCATTTTTTGTGCGTATTTTCTTTAAATAAATGTCCATTTTTCAAGAATTAATTTTACATGTTTTTAGATGTTGTAATTCAAAATATATAAAATACATATTGAAAATAAACTTTCAAATATATAAAAAAATTACATTTATAGAAATTAGTTTGTAGATTTTTTTAATGTTTCAGAAATTAATTTTTAGTTATATTTCTGGAAATTTGTTTTCAGATAAAGACGCTAAGTGAGACTCATTTAGATTTTAAAAGAATTTCATTCAATAATGCATTACTTGTTTTCACTTCAATTCTGACTTTGTTTGAATTATATTTCTGACTTGGAGTAAATTATATTTTCTTTTTGTCTTTCTATACTAAATTTTTAAATTTCTTAAGATCAAATTGATGGGTTGTTTAAATTATTCTCTAGGTCTCATTTTGTTTGACATTTAGAAAGAAAAAAATGTTTCATTTTGATTGTCATTTTACAGTACCAATAAATAAAGGGTAATATACATAAAAGAGAGAATTTGGATAAGCTTCATGTAATTAGGAAGAGTAAATGTAGAGATGTACACGTATGTCTAAATAAAAAATTCTTGTAAAAACTTAAAAAAAATTAAAATAAAAATTCACTCTATTTTATAAAAACTAAAAACTTATTTAAATTTAAAAATATATTATTGTTGAGTCTCAATAAATTAATTTTTAATTTCATTCCTTTATCGAAAAAGAATAAACAAATTAAACTATCAATTAATTTAAATAAATTTGGGGTTACAATAGTAGTTACAAAATCACACGTATTTGTAACACACTCAGCGCATTAATTAATCATGCAACGAAAATAATTAAGTTTTTATAAGTTTACAAAAAAATCCATATTAAAAATTATTTTAATAACTTTTTAGTTTTTGATTACTCGTGTCTATAAACAGCTTTCTTAAAAAATGAAATGTCCGGCTTCCACAATACTACCTCCATTTTTTTATATGTTTTTAAAAAGTTTTACGCTAAAATTAAGAAATATAATAAATTTTTTATTTTAATAAAATAGTTGTAAAAAAATTTATTTTGATTTTTCTTATTTTTATTTTATAATAAATAAATAAATATACAAATAAATAAATAAATATATATATATGTGTAAAAATAAGATATATAATTAAAAAATTAATATTATCTGAATTTTAAAAATAATAGATAAATAAAAACAGAATTTTTTTCAAACATCTGATAATTAAAAAGGAACAAAGGAGGAGTTTTCTATAAACTTTGTGGCCTCGAAGCTCAGCCAATGGTTGCATTTTCTCTTTCTTGGATGCATTCGAGTAAATGCCATATTGACAGTCAAGTCCAAAGTCTTCTTTTGACTGTAGTAGTGTAGCTGTCATTGACACAACGTATAGCAAGGGTTATATAAGAGTGTGAATTAGAAAGGACATATATCAAGCATAATAGGATTATTCTTTTCGGTTTTAAATATATATACAATAAAATTTTTAAATATTTTAGTCTCAAATATAAATATATTTTAATAATTTAACTATAATTAATAAGTTTATCTTTAAAATGCGTTTTTATTAAATTGAGACTCTATTTTTAATGGTTTTTTTATTTTTAAATCAAATTTCAATAAAAAGTAATTTGGAAACAATTAACTAATTTTTTAATAATTATAAAGTTATTTTTTTATAATAGAGACAAGACTGTCATCCAGTAAAAGTTTTGAATCTAAGTGGGTTGCCTGGGTTTGTGATTCTTCAGTCATCACTAAGGGACAATTAATTCTAACATCAATTTCATTGACATGTAGCACCCACCAAATCCATTTACATTAAATTCTAACCTTAATTCCATTTATTTCCACAACTCATGCGTTCAAACAGAAAATTTTAACATAATTTAGTCAAGCATCGTTTATTAAGGCTTTATCACTCTACTAAAATCCTGGAAATTTCTTTCCATCCGTTCTTCATGAGTATTTTGAGAATGATTCTTTCATTAAAAGTAGATATTCATTTTGTTAATTTGTACAAATATAAATTACTACATAAGTTACCTATAATAATGTAATTAGTTTTTCTCTATTTTTATCTCCTCACTTAAAAAGATAACAAATAAATAAATTAAAAATATAATTAATTTCAACACATATATTGCCATTTATTATTTTCTTTTTATTATATTAAATGTATAAAATATTTAAGAATTAGGTAAAACAAGAATATAAAAAAGATAATAATAATAAATACTATCTTAAAATTTTTAAAGAATTACATAGATAAAGATAAAATTTATTTTTAAGTGAATAAACAGAAAGTTATGGAAAGAATATTCGCGTCAAAGGCTAATAATGATTGAGTTATTTTTTGTTTTTCCCTAGGTAATAAAAATTCAATCTAGTGACAAAAAAATATGTGCAATGCATAGAACTACTACTATATTGTGGATTAAATCGCACTGGCTAGACACTTAAGAATTTTGCGAATTGTATCAAACTTTTCCGACAATAAATATAATGACACGCACCACCCACTAACAGGAAGGGGAAAAATTAACATAATTTAGTCAGAAATCAATTTTACGACTTTACCTTGACAATAATACAATTACAATGTTGAAAGGGATAAACTACGCAACTCCGAAGATTTCAGTCAGCTGCAACGCCACTTACACCGCTGGTTAAAAATCGGGAGGTGGTAATATAATACAATGGGTATGGTCGCTTTATACTTTGCCACATTAGTTTCGGCCAAAAGAAAAAATTTGAGAACACACAGTTAAGAAAATATTTTTAAGATATTTTAACTCCATTTGGTTCTACATATTGAATATGATTTTAAGAAGTTAGAATTAATTATAACGTCCACCTCCTAAACTTGATTCTTTTCTTTTTAACGAATCTCCAAACGCGTTATAAATAAAAGCTCATTCGTTTACGTCATGTTACAAGCTTCATAAGATCCACTTCCACTAATATTGATTATTTTGGTAAAAAAAAATAAAAGCCGATATTCAGTCATATCATGATAAACTTCTTTACAAATATTCATAAAAAAAGAAAATAAAAAAATAAAAAAATTGATTTTTTTTCATTAACTACAATTAACTTAAAACTTAATTTTTATAGAAGCTTGTTTATCTAACTTTTTTTGAAAATTAAGTACATAAATTAATTTTAGTTTACTGTAGAAACACAATTTATTTTATTTTCTTATTTCTTTGTTTTGTAAGTGTTTATAAAAATGCTTCTCCAAACAAAACCAGACTGAAGACAGTATAGAACTTGGCTTTGCGGTGACGAATCAAACTATCTACAAAAATGGAGCTGCATCTATTTACCACTTGGGACCAATTTAGATTGAGTGGATTTAGAAGTCAAATTGTGCGAAGTGTTTTTGGTTTCTGAATCCTGCAATGCTTGCTTCAAGCTGTCCACTATCTGACTCATGGATGGTCTATCTTCAGGATTCTTCTTCAAGCAGCTATCTGCCAACTTGGCTATTTTCCGAGCTGCAACAAGAGAATATTGGTTCTTGAGACGAGGGTCAATGATCGTGCTGAATCTGCTAGTGTTAGCAGGGAAATTTTTAACCCACTCTATAAGCTTTTGTTCCCCTATTGGACGGTTTCTATTCAATGCACGCCTTCCTGTGAGAATCTCATAAAGTACCACACCAAAACTCCATATGTCACTCTGAATTTTGAGATGACCTGTTTCAACATACTCTGGGGCAGCATATCCCTGTGTCCCTACTACCTGATAAGGAAGTTGTTGGTGTACACCCATTGTTAGAATGCTTATTTCATTCAAGAATGATGAGTGTGATCGTAAATAAAAGATAATCAAAGCAATGCTTATTTCATATAATTGAATAGTAGAGTAGTGAAAATTATAGGACTTCGACTTACCGCAGTAGATACATGAGTCTGGTCACCTGTTGGGCCCTCCCTAGCAAGACCGAAATCTGAAAGCTTGGGATGGAATTTCTTGTCCAATAACACATTTGAAGATTTGAAATCTCGGTAGATCACCTTCCAATAAAAAAATTAAAACATGAGAGGATTATTAACCAAAGCAGATAACTGAATATCTAACGTGCATTAACAATATTCAGCATCATATAAATCATTATTACATGCTTTCGATTTCCATTTTATTCTTCCCATCAGGGAACTTGGGTTAGAATTATATTATATTAGAAGGCCAACATTATATTAATCCTGCACGAGACAAGATCCCAGACAAAAAATTTACATCTCCTGATATGTATGTTTCTTTAGTTCTACTATGACACAAACAAAATGTTTCAAAAACATCCAGCGGACGTGATCCAAAAAATTAAACAGTATAATCAATTTGTTTCTTTCAAGGACTAGTGCTACTAGCTTGTATAGTCAATTACAAATATGAAACATATTGCAATTATAAGGTACCTGAAACTCCAATCCGTTATGTAGATAATCTAGTCCTTGAGCAGCACCCAGCATGATCTGCAATCTTGTTGTCCAAGGTAAATGGGGTAAAGAAAGACTGAAAAGATGATCTTCCAGACTCCTGTTAGACATGAATTCATACACCAACAACCGTTGGATTCCTCTTTCACTATCTACTGAGCAGTATCCCAGAAGCTTAACCAAATTCGGGTGATTAACAACGCTGAGAAATTGAACTTCTGCACGCCATTCTTTATGCCCCTTTACAAGAGAGAGAAAAAAATAGACACATGAAAAAGCAGGTATATTTGTTAAGTACAAGTGTTGGCTTAATTCAGAGACAGCATAACATAATCGACTTAGACACTGTAAATTTGCCGTCCATTCCAAGGTGTCATATAGTTCCTAATAGCCATGAAATGAACTTTTTTCACATGATATACATAAGTAAATTTATACAGGTTATCTCATTATTTAGTTTTTTGAGCATTTTAACTTTTGCATAAGTTTATATTAACTTATATACCACCAATCAAAATCGTGTCTGCAATAGTCCCATGGAAGCTCCTTCAACTATTCTAATCTGAACAGAAAGAAGGGACCGAGAATCATTGGAGCAAGAAATAGTCATCAGAATCCATAAATTATTGGGAGTGGAAATGAGAAAAAAGTACTTTATTGATAGCACTCCAAGGAGAACTAATTGTAACCAAGTTTTGTAATTGTAACAGAAATAACAAAGCAAAAAAAAGAGCATGAGGAGAACAAAGCTAGTGAAGCAGGGTGTATGTATATATACCTGTAAGCCACGCGGGTTGAGTTTTTTTATAGCGACCACAATAGGATCACCACCATCTTCAGGACCAGGCCTAATTGTTCCCCTATATACTTTCCCAAAACCCCCTTCTCCAATCTTTAGCATCCTATTGAAACCATTTGTTGCACCTACGAGCTCTTGCAAAGTGAAAATTCTGAAATTCTGCTCTTTCTCTTTGTACAATTCTTTTATGCTCCTTGGCGACGGTAGCGAGCTGGGGGACTTGGTTGCTCCATTCCCCACCTGATTTTTCTTCTTCCTTCGGTTTGGTAATTCTGGGTCAGATTTTGATTTGTTTTTGAAGAAAAAACAGTTCATTTTCTAATCATCAAGTTACCGAATTTCCTCAGAAGAGCAGAGTCCAGAAAAGTGGTGAGAGTTTAGTGAGATATAATGGAAATGAATGAAACAGATTATGTTACAAAATGAAATGATGAATGAAGCGGAGAGAATGAAATGCAAATCCCGAATTTTAATTGGGGTGGTTTGTTCCGTGAAATGAAGGAGATTGAATGATGAGAAGAAAAGGAATTAAGGAAAAAGCCGCGTGGGAACCCGCGTGTTGGTACAGAGAAATAGAAGGTTAACGGCTAAAAGGTTAATCTTTTATGGTTGAGAGATAATTTAATTCTTAAATTTGTATATATAAAAAATATTTCTTTAAAGAAAAATTAATCTTTTAATAGATTCTAAAATCATAATAAATTAGTCTATTATGATTAATTGATATATGATTATTCTAATTTAATTAACAGTTTTGAGCTCGAACCAATTGTGTCAAATGCTTAAAAGAAAAAAAAGTTTTGAGTAAAGTATAATTATAATTTCTACTAATAGAAAATAAGTTTAATCTTTAATTAGTCGGATTTTAAATACAAATACTAAAAAGTAATTAGAATAATAAAGATAGAAGTGAGAGCTGTGACCATGAAGTTGGTCCACATCTATAATTTAATAGTAATAGTCGAAGAGTTGAACGACTTTCAAACTTGGAAGGTGCTTCGGCGTCTACAACAACCAGGCCAACCACGCGCGAGTGTCGTTGGTATTGCGTGTGTGCCGATGTGCAGGGAGGGAACAACCAAAGTGTTCCTTCACTTTCATACTAAAATTCAAAAAAAAAAAAAGGCTCGCTTTTTTATTTTTGTCACCGTGTTTCAGCTTCAAACATGCTGTTCCACGTTAGCCTTCAACGAATGACATTGCCTCTCAAAAGTGTTGAAGCTTTGTCGGTCTAACTGTACTTAGTGCAAAACCGACGGTAAATTAACCTTTTGAACGAATCCGATTACAATGAAAATTGGTGGACAATTAATTTAAAAATAAGAAAATCACGGGCATGCAATAGATATTATATAAAGATGCACTATATGTATGACCATGCCGTGACGTAGTCATGCGGTTTGTAAGCTTCGATCATGTTCCAACTATAAAAACAAGTTGCTCAAGAGCAACTGCTGTATATGGGCATTCACATTCAACTTTTTTTTATTTTTTATGTATGTATAGTGTTTACTATTATGGAATCTAACTTAAAAACTTTCAAGAGTTGCACCTACAATTCATAGTATGAATTGATGATGATATGCTCAAAATTTGAGCACAAAGAAATGAAAATAGCACTAGGATAGTATTTTACTCTCTAAATATTCAATTCTATCATCTAGAAAAGAAATTAATCACTCCATTAAAATAGAAAAATATTAGAATCACAACAATTTTAATTAAAAAATCCATCAAAATACTCATATTTAACTCAAAATGATAACTCATTGATATAATTCACAAAATATTATATCTAATAAAATAAATTTAATTTGATCATGTATCATAATACAATTATCCATCACTTGATCTATTGGATTGGAGAGTTATATGAGTTGATTTATGTAACTTAATCTAATTTAATCTATTTTGATAGATTAAATGAGATGACATGTCAAATTTATTTTATTTTATCATTTATGTTAATAAAAATTATATAAAAATAATAAATATTTTATTACTATAAAGATCAATTTATAACTGATTAAAGTTTATTATTAAATGAGTTGTTAATGATTTTTAAAAATTTATTTATTTAGAATTAATTTCAATCTCTGAGTATAATAAATTATAAATTATTTTTTTAATAATTTATTTTAGGTATTATTTTTTAGTCTTTAATTGAAATGTAATTAAAGAGAAACTTTTTATCTCTAATTAAGGTATAGTGAGAAAATGGTTATTTTTGCCACTATCAACCTATTTTAGATCCTAATGTTTTTTTAGCCCATAACAAAAATATCAGTGTTCTTCCTTTCAACTAGAAGGTTCAAGCAAAGATTAAACTAGAAATAAATTGACAAATAGAAGTTTTACACTCTCAACCTTTACAAATACAAGTATTATCCTTTTCAACCTTTTTATTTGATTTGCTAAAGTTCAATGCATTATATATGCTTAGCTTGCAACGTAATATGGTAATGTTGCCTGAGTGTGACGTTGACAGCTAGGCAAAACGCAACATTAGCATCAAACACAAACAAAGCACCTCGTGATTTCAACTTAAAATAAGGATTTTAACTTATGGCTTTCAAACACATGAGGGAGAAGAAAATCTTAATGGTTTTTTAGCTTTTTTTTATAAAAAAAAATACTAAATCATCAACTTTAAACATAACATAAATTAACATAATTAGGTGATCAAGTAAGTAACTTAAAAAATCAAGGATGACAAAAAAAATTATATTCATAAATATCCGCGGGTAAAATTCATAATAGATATTTAATGACACTTTTGATGGATATTTATTACACAAAGACACAAATATTTTGTTTACTCAACATATTAAATGGGATGGATAAGTATGATAATACATGTACCCATGAGTGTCTATTACTTGTGAAAATATCAAAATATTTTAATATATTCAAATAATTTTATTAGTTACATGAATTTTTACTTTAGTATTGTACACATTATAACCATAAAATAAATGAAAGTCTTGGAAAGTCTAATGATATATTTGTATATATGATATTTATTCTAACAACACTTACATATAAATATAAATTAATTTTATGGATGTTATTTAAGTGTATTATATATTGATTTTTTTATTTTTTTATATTTTTCTCTTAATGTAAAGATATTTTTTGTATTTATCCTTATGATATAATAAATTTTATTTTTTTTGTTTTCAAAATAAAAATATATATATTTTTTAAAATATCCATAGATATTCGTAAGTATTCACAGATTTAGAAAAAAAATTATAAATAATTATCTACACAAATACCTACATATTCCTAATTAGGTTCGAATAAATATTTTAGAATATCAAACAAGTAAGGGATAACAGCTAGCTACTACCCAGATCTATTCGCACCTGTTGTCTTTCTTACAAATAATGTATAAAATTCATTAAATGTTAAATAAAGAAAAAGGTTGATCAATTAGTGAAATCACATATTCCAATCCCTAAAAAAAACGTGTTTTTACTCAACCTCAAAACAAAAAAAAAAATGTTAATAAAACTTTTAGCACAATATGTTGTTTTATTAGTCTTAGTATTCTGAGCATAATCTTCTAGCCATCTTCAAAGCTTGTGCTAAAACACAATAATATTTTCAACTTGTGTGAAGTGACTTGATTGATGTCCTAACTACGATGGGAGCATGCACTTGTAAGATAAATTTTACACTGAGCTGATAATGTATTTGAATCCATATTTTCAACTCACATTTTTAGTTGTTTTCATGTAAAATTAATTTTTTTTTAGGAAGGAAAATTTAAAGATTCTTGTAATGATAGTAACATTAATTAATAAATGTTGCAAAATAAATTTTATTAAAAGTGTTGCACATATATTGTTTAATTTGACTAATTAGGCGCGAGGCAATTGTGTTATATACATGTCTGCTAGCACGAAGTTGGTACTTGGAGTCATAAAAATAAAAATAAAAATAAAAATAAAAATAAAAATAAAAATAAAAAGTTGGTTGGCTGGTGGCTTGACGCCACACCTCTTTTTTGTCAATTTATAAGATGTCCAGACAGAGTCCAGCTAATGCAAGTCAGAATGTTCCCTGGTAATATATAAGAAAACAACAATAATAATACATACGTCCTCATGTACCTTTTATTCTTTTCCAATAAATTTTGTCTCATATATAATGAATATTTAGTATTTTATTATCTAAATTTATTAAATAAAAATTATAATATTTATAATTAAATTTTATAAAAGAATATTATTATTATTATTAAGGTTAAAATTTATAAAAATAAAAAATATAACATTAAACTTTATATATAAATTTAAAATAACTCTATTTATTATAATTACTATTAATTAATTATTATAAAAAAAATTATAATAATTATTATTAATGTAGTTGAAGTGATTTTCTATTCAAAATAAAGCTCAATTTATTTAATGTTATTATTATAATATTTATATATCTATAAAATATTTATAATTTTAATAAAATAAAATAATAAACATCGTATTATTTTTAAATCATTACTTTTAGTTATTTTTGTCTTTGAAATATATTATAATAACTAAATTTAAAATAAAGTATGTAGATATATATACATAATAATTTATATGTATTATGAAATATTATATATTTAACTATGTATTTATATAAAATTATTAGTGTTCCTAAAATATACTTTAAAAGTTTATGATATTTGATAAGTTTTACATTTATTATTTTAAAAGTCATACTTAATTTCTTATTAGTTGATATTTGATAATACAAAACTTGTATATTATTCATAATATAGAAATTAAACTTTTTACTTATTATTATCACTATTATTACGAATTAATTTTATTTTATATAGTCATTGTACACTCGGTCACGGTGGTTCAGTAGAAATTATGTGAAGCTTCTCCATTCTCTAATGGTTGAAATCAACAATGACCAGAACTTTCCAAACTTGATGTCATTGTTGGTGAATATGTCGCAAAAAGCTTAAGCATACACAAACAATTTAATTGATGAATTGTATAATTGCACAAATAACTGGATCCATTAATTTCAATACAAAAAAATTATTAAAGAATTACATTTTTTTAATTAAGCGATTATAAATTATTACAAAAAAATTACATTTTTTTTAAACCATTGGTGTAATTTATAATATAATACACTTTGATTTCAGATTAGTCACTTAGACTAGTCAAATAACAGAAATAAAACTCCTTTAATAATTTTTTTATATTAAAGAAAATCAAACACGAAATTTCATACTTTAAAAAACTTTTTTTATCCCGTAAAAAATATCTTTTTTATCACTTAGACTAGCTAATAGGGGTTGATTATCTTTTATTCCTTTCATTTACTTCACTTTGACATTTCTACTCGATTAAATAAATGCAATTTAATAAAATTAATTAACAAAGACTTTCACTTTAACCTCAGCAGCAGGGATTTGTGTATTGTTATTGGGGTATATAGCATTTTTTAAGTTTGTTCTTTTGTCGTTCTACAATTTTTAATATTTTGTACTTTCTTTTATTCCATTACAGTTTCAAAACAAAATAAAAGATGAACTTTTATATATTGAAAAGGACATTTATAAATGCGTTTTGTAAGTTTTTTTATGTTCAATACTTTTAATCTATATGTATAATTTATATAAAAAAGTATTCATTATTATGATTTTTTATTATTGATTAAGTTTACAGTATTAATTTTTAAATTAATATTTTATCTTTATATTTTACCATCTAAAAATAGTTGATTAACTTCTCTCGTCTTTTAATCAGGTTTCTAAATTATTATTTATTTAACTATATTTAAATTTAATTTAATTTTTTAAATGGATCTTTTAGTTCAATTATGATTATAAAAATTTGATCATGAAGTCATAATTAATTCTTAAATCTAATATTGTTATTTCTACAAGTTCTATAGAATATTCTCATATCTCAAACTAATATTTTCACATTGAACCCAATATTCGCTATTAAAATTTTCGATCAATATTTTTATATTTGCGGTCTCACTGAACTCAATTTCATAAATCCTTTTTCTCTAAACTTCACTCTACAACAATTTTACTGCAATCTTATACAATTGATTCATAAATTTAATTTTTTGTAACAATAATTTTCAGATGCCTAATCTAAAATTTGACAAATTGTTCAAAAACTTATGAAATAATTTAATAAAAAAATGAGAAGAAAATAAAAAAAGTTTTTTTTATTCAATAGTCCTTAAAATATTATATATATCTAAATATCTCGTGCCCCAATTATATATGGATTTGCTTTTTTTTATTCTATTGAAAATTTTAGTTTAACCACTAATTTTTTACTATGTTTGGATTGTCGTTTCTAAAATATAAAATGTTATTTGTGTATTTCAATGCACAAATGAAAAAAGTGAAAACATCTCTAATAGAAAAACTCACTTTAATTTTTTTTTTATATATTTTTTAATAATATTTACACTTTCTTTAGGAAATATTTATCGTTAGAAAATATATTATCTTAAAAAATTATTAAAAATATATTTTAGATATATTCACATTTAATTTAAGTAATTATTACATTAATTATTAAATAAGTAACACGTTAACTTCAAAATATGTCAATTGTTTTAATTATTTTATTTTATTTTACATCATTGTACAACATTAATATTTATAAATAAAAAATGTTCAATTATTTAATACAATAATTAAAAATTAAATTAATTAAGTAATATTTATCTTAATTCATATTTTAATCATAATTAATAATTAAATATTATATAATTAATAAAAAAAATTAGAACTGAAAACATAAGGAATTTATTTGTTAATATTATGTTGTCCTTTAATTTTTATTGTTCTCTGCATTTCTATAATATGAATAGTTTCCCATCACCATCTTAATTAATGAATTTTAAATATCAATAAATTAATAAAATTTACCAAAACAATAAATCTTTATAAATTATTTTTTGCCGTTAACATTTAGTTTGATATTAATTGTGTTTTTAAATTTTAATTTCAATTTTTATATTCAATTGATCATGTTTTTTTAAATTAACTGTCATTTAATTCATTTAAAATTATTTTAAATATCATATGATATTTTATTAATATTTATCAACTATAAAAAATTGATTATTAATATTAGATAAAATATATCTCACAAATAATATATTACATGCCATATTATTATTATCTTATGATTAAATAAAATATTAATATTGAATATCATAATTGTAATATTGTGATAGTTAATCTACATATTTTTGTATAGTATTTAATTTTATATTGTCACAATTATTCTATATCATAATTTTAATTATTTTTTGTTAATTATATATATTTTAATTAAGATAAAAAATAATTAAAATATTTGATATTAAATATATGTCTGATATAATTTTAAAAAATAATATTTAATAGTGAATTTAATGTTAAAAAACACTATCAATTCTCAATATGAATTATTATTGAATAAAATAAAAAATGTGAATATAAAATTAAAAATTTAATAGATATAGAAAAAATGAAAACTTTAGGAATATTATTGACGCTTTAATCAAAAATGAAAACCTAACTAATACAAAATTCAATTTATTGTTTAATCATAACAAATAATTAAAATTTTCAACAAATATAAAAAAATAAACGAAAAAATGTTTTTTCAATGATTCAAAAATATATATCATATATATGTAATTAAGAACCTCAAAATTAGGGTAAATATTTAATAAATATTTATAATATTGAAAGATGACAGTAATTTATGATTTTATTTGTAATCTATTAAGAATATTAACAGTTATTTCAATTATTCACTATTTATTTACATATACTAGTATGCTAATACGTTATGACATTTATTTATGTTTTTTTTTAATATTATGCAGTGTACCAATTCTAAGATTTTTTTACATCTTCAAAATTGTGCCTCAATTTTTAAAACCATTAAATGGAAGCTAATAATTTATGTACTCTCACAATAAAAACAAACTAGATACAATAATGTTAATGATATTAAAAGTATTATGATTATCATTGACGATAAAGTTAGTATTTTACATTTTCATTTTTCCTTGAGTTTTCATAATAGATTTTCATAAATCAAAATTATTGTATATTAGATGGTTTTTTTTTTTCAATAGTATATCAAAATTATATTATATTATTGTATACGTTTTAGATTGATAGTATATCAAAATTATATTTTAATTTTTTACCATTTTTCAATGACATTGGCTAATGAAAATTTATTTGGTCAATGTAATTTTATTTTAATATATTTTAAATCATAATATTTCTAGTTATGATTTCTATTTTTTTATTAACATGTTTTATTTTTATTTATATACAAATGTCACAAGTTACATAATTGACAATGATGTATTAAAGAGACAGATGCAACAAGAGAAAAAAAACTAATGAATATCATGCTAGAAAATTTAGAATAATAATAACATATAAAAATATATTTGGTTTATATGTTTTTATATTTATTTTTTAATATAGTCTTATTTAATTAAATTTGTTTTTTTTAACTTTATTAGAGAAAACAAAGTTATTTAGACTTTGTAAAATATATTACATTAATTCATATTATTTGAAGAATAGTTTTTATAATGTTGTTGTAGTTATTCTATAATTGTGTCAAATAAAAAAATTTAATGGTTACTAAAAAAAATAATATTTAAAGATATAAAATAAAGTTGTTGATTATGACTGTTTATACATGTGTTATGTTTTGGTGTAATTTTTTTTTATCCTATTATTATTAATTTTAATTATCACAATCATGTTATTTTTATATACATGAAATTTTTATTATTATTATTTGAATATAATTGTTACAAAAAATTATTTTAATTAAAAATAAAAATTTATTTTTATTAATTAATTTGATTATTTTTGTAATAATATATTGATTATTATAACAATATTTATGTTCCAATGATGATGTAATTTCAAGAATCGTCTAAATTAAAATAATAAATACTTATTATAATAATTATTTTAAGCTACATTTTATATTATGCTAATATAAGTATTGAAATGAAAAAATTATTAGTATTATTTATTAATAACAATTTTAATTATTAATAAACAACCAATTTATTTTTAAAATTAATTTAATATGATTTTTATTAATTTAATATGATTGAAATATTTTTTAAAATTTTAAATATCTTATATGAAAAACTCACAATGAAATTAAACTTTAAATTTAAATATTAATTTATTACTATTTGAGCCCAAGATATAAGATAATTACAATTTAATTTTATTATAGTTAATTTAATTTATGCAAAAATATAAAACAATTTTATTATCATTATTATTTTTTTATAGTGCATTTGTTATTCTAATATATTGATTATTTTAATTTTTTTTTTATATATCTTTATAATAATAAAAATAAAGACGTTTTGAGAAAATCTTACGTAATTCAGAGAAAATTTTTTAATTTTGTTATCTATTTTTAAAAACTATTTAGATATAATAATAAAGATAATAAGTACATGTATCTTTTCTATAATAAAAAAAAATTGAGCAAGGAAATTTATTAATACGATATTTTATGTTATTAATACTTTATTAATATATTTTAAAATTTATTATTGTATTTTTTTAAAATTAATAAATTTAACTGCATATCTAAAATAAACATTTTTTTGTCAGTATTATTCATGAAAATATACATAACAAAGTTAAAAATAAATTGAATATGTGTATATTTTTTATCTTTTCTAATTTTGAACAAAATAAAATAAATATGTTCAACTTGTAATATTTTTTTAATTTTGTTTAACATGATGTAAAAAAGACAATTTTTTTTCTTATTTATTAATTTTATTTTTTTATTATAATTTTTATACAATT
>JAMLFT010002427.1:0-25574 GCA_026544285.1 Pachyrhizus erosus | reverse complement strand
CACCAAAATACAATTGAGTTCGAATAGATTACATTCAATCCCTCAAGGAAGAAGTTAGCCGCTCATGGTAGCTGTCTCCTTGCAAGATAGGTTTTCGTCTCTCCAAGATACCTTCATTTCGTTTCCCTCTCTCTTTTTTAAACGTTCTCCGTACTAACCTAAGTGACTTTTCTCTTGGGCGAGATATTTTCGCTAAAGCAAAAATATACATAAAATTGAGAAAGAGTTATCTCGCTCAAGCGAGATTCTTTGTTGAGAACTACTTGCTCTATGGATCATTTTTGCTCAAGCGAGATATTTTCGCTTGAGCGAGATTGCTTTTAACTTGGGCGAGAACACTTCCGCTTGGGAAAATTTTGTTTGAGCTTCTCTGGATCATTCTCCCTCAAGCGAGATATTTTCGCTTGAGCGAGATTCTTTTTAACTATCTTCTTGCTCCTCAGCTACATAAAATTCATATAAAATTGGGGTTAAATATCTCTATTTGTTTCTAGACTCAAAACATGTATTTGAATAAAAGTAATCTCAAATTAGAAAGTAATTGCTAATTTCCACAACATTAAAGCACAAAAGACACAAATTTTCTCACATAATTGTATTAAATAGTGACACTTATCAGTAGGGGCATAAAATTGATGGAAGCTTATCACTTTTTGATCTTGGTCGTTCCCTCAAGATTAACTAGTGGCTTGCGTTTATAATCTAAGGCTTGTTTTATCATGTTCTGAAAAATAGCCTTTTAATAATAGCTTCAATTACTTAAAATATATATTAATTTTATCCATATAACATAGCATATAGAAATTTATTTACTGTAAATAATTAAATTAATACTTAAAATTATGATTTTTATGCCATTTATTTGATATTTGATGTTTTACGTTGGTATGAATTATTTTGGTATTATTTAAGATATTATTGCTTAATGAATACATCTTTTATTAATAGATAGGATCATACAGTCTAAATATTTTCTTTTTCAAATGAATAATCAAATGGATCATATGTAATGTTAAAAAGAAAGAAAATGCATCTCCAATCGAAAGAATATAATAATATTATCATTTTGAATTCATCTTATTTTTGGAGATCAATAATTTACTACACATAATATTAAAGAGAAAGCATAGTCTTGTTTTCTTTTTTGACAATATGTCACGAATAGTTATTAGTAATAATTTGTTGCATAAAGGCATAGAAATCATAGGCCTTAAGGTCCAATAATTTCAAATCTTAGTGATATAAGCTTCTTAACATCTGATAAATATGTTTTGTGACACTTTTTATGTATGTTAAGAAGTGTTCCAATCACATTATTGATAAGTGCCAATATTTAATACATTTACATGAGAAAATTGGTGCATTTTGTTCTTAGTTGTTGTTGAAATTAGTAATTACTCCCTAATTTGAGAATTATTAAATCCAAACATATGTTTTGAGTCTGGAAGCAAATAGAGACATTTAATCCTAATGTTGTATGAATTTCAGGTAACTAAGGAGCAAGTAAAGAAAGAATTGAAGATGCATGGATAGAAGCACAAAAAGATAGACAAAAAGGAAACTTTGATGCTGAAAAGTTCAAGGTAGAACTCGCCTAAGCGAAACCAGATCTCGCTCAAGGTAGAATTGTCGAGAGATAGAAAAAGTTGTAGTGGTCAGCTTGCTCAAGTTAGAATATCTCGCTTAAGCGAGAATGATCATGAGAGTGGTTATTTTTCAGCAGAGAATGTTGCACCCTAGATGGCGAGAGTCCAGTAGCCGAAAGCATCACTAGCTTACGCTCTGACCCTGAGTAGCATGGGGCACGTGGAATCCCGTGTGAATCAGCAAGGACCATCTTGTAAGGCTAAATACTCTTGGGTGACCGATAGTGAAGTAGTACCGTGAGGGAAGGGTGAAAAGAACTCCCATCGAGGAGTGAAATAGGGCTCGTTCGAGCGAGATAACCTTGTTTCAAAATTAAGTACATGGTTTGCTTGGGCAAAACTATCTCGTTTAAGCTAGAATTCATTAACCCAACTACCGAGAGAGTTTTAAAAGAAAAAAGATAAAAAGAAAAGAAAAGAGGGGGGAAGAATGGAAAAACCTAGGAGGAAGCTCAGAGCATCTCTTCTTGTGAAATCTACCTTGTAACAATGAAAGCTACCTTGAGTGGCTAACTTTGTTCTTTTGGGATTGAATGTAATCTACTTGAACTCAAATGTATTTTGGTGATAGTTATGTGTAATTTCTACTTATTCTTGGTGTTTTCGTTTTACGCTTATTGGTGGATTCTATCTAATAAATAGACTCTTGATTTTGATTTTTAGATTTAACTAGAAAGTATTTGTATGAATCATATCTAAACGGAAATACTTGATATTTTGTAATACGAGGAATAGATTTCAACCTATCGATTGCCTTATAACATTTAAACTTAATGGTGGTTAATTTGCTAGACAACTGAGGAGTTAGTGTTTAGGAAATTTTCTTAAGAATTTCATGCTTGAAAAATCAGTGTGAATGATTTATAAGATGTGGTATCAAGAACCAGTGAGGATTATATGTCGTTATCAACACAAAATACAGAAGAGTGAGATAGAGTACATTCAATCCCAATCCCTATAACTGAAATTTCAAATCAAGTTCTTGTATTATCATATGCTTTTGGGTGCAAAGTTATTTTTGATAACATCAATCTAGTATGAACAAAATCATTACTCATTTTATAAACTCAATGAGTGTTGCAACAAAATTTTTTAAATGAAACTGTTCTTCATGAGTACGACATTCGTACTTTGAAAAGTACTATACTACAGTTGATTCGGTGCACTTACCGAAGGAAAAGATTCAACTAGTTTTTAGCACCGTTGCTGGGGAACAAATTTTCTTTAAATTTTTTTTGGAGTATAACTCATTAAGTATTGTGAATATTTTCTTTTCTTTTTGTTTAGTTGGTGGCTCAAATGATTATTATTTTTATCGTGTGCTAAACCTTGCTTGAGTTGTCTTTGATTTATGTTTTTAAAAGGACAGGTTTCTAAAGATCAATTGGAATTTGACTCTGAAATTGAGAGGACAGCTCAGAAGAATCGTAAAGAAAAGAAAAAGCAAGAGCAAGCAGAAAGAGAATCTTCCAACACCCATCACACAGATTTTCGAAAATCAACAAGAGAAAAACATGGCTGATGAAAGACAAAATCCACCCAGGAGAACACTGGAAGACTATGCTATGCAGCAAGGACCAAGACATTTTTCTAACATAGCAATACCTTCTACTATCAAATCATTAGAGATGAAGCCAACTTTTCTTAGTTTAATCAGCACCCATCAATTCACAGGGATGGATCATGAAGATCCATACACTTATTTGTTCACATTCTATGAATTAGTAGGGACTATGGGTTTCGAAGAAGGTGATATCAAATCAGTTTATTTGCGTTTGTTTCCTTTTTCGTTGACAGGAAAAGCAAAATAATGACTTAAATCACACCTAAATCAAAGTTTGACCAGTTGGAGTGATGTAGAAGAGAGGTTCCTACACAAATTTTTTCCACTATCTTGTTACATCAAGGCAAAATCTGACATTTCTATATTTAGGCAAGGGCCAGATGAACCCTTTTGTGAAGCCTGGGAAAGATTCAAATTAATGCTTAGGAGATGTCCTAACCATGGATTTGAAGACATTGCCCAACTAAATATTTTTCACAATGGATTGAGGTTTGATACTAAGATGATATTGGATGCAATAATAGGAGGGACAATAATGGTTGTTGATGCAGAGCAAGCTACAAGAATTATTGATGTTTTAGCCTCAACAGATTATCAAGCTTAACATGATAGACAAATTGTTCAAAGGAAAGGAATGCTTGATCTCAATATTACAGATTCAATTTTAGCTCAGAATAAAATTCTGACACAACAAATTGAAGCATTAACTAAGCAAATGTCTAAATTGCCTCAACAATTACATGCTGTGCATTCTGCCCAAAGTCAGCTATGAGATGTGATTTCTGTGGGAGGTGATAATCCAAATGGTCATTGTTCTTATCAAAATAATCCACCAGATGAAGAAGTTCATTACATGAGCAATCAAGGAAGGCAAGGCGACTTCTCATCTAACTATCCAAACAATATGATTCAAGGTTGGAGGAATAATCCAACTCAAGGCTATGGGTGGAAACAAGATGTTGGACCATCTAACAGACAAGCACCATATCAGCAACAACCACATTATCCTTCCATTCATGAGAGGACAACCAAATTGGAGGATACCTTTGAAAAATTCATGCAAGCTTCTTTGTCTAATCAGAAAAATACAGAAGCTTCAATAAGAAATTTAGAAAAATGGGATAGTTAGCTAAACAGCTGACAAATTAACAAGGGAGTCAATTTTCAGCCAACACCCAAACTAATCCCAAGGAGCATTGCAAGTCAATTACCACTAGGAGTGATAAAGTGGTGGGTGAAGGGATTGGTTATCAGTTGAAGAGGAGATGATTAAAGAAAAAGAGAATGAGAAAGAAAAAATAGAGCATGAGAGGGAGGAAGAAGAAAATAAAGAAAAAGATGTACATATTGATGAGAAAAAGAAGAAAAATGACCAGAGTAAAAATCAAGTGAGGGGTTCTCCCATAAGGAATGTACCTTATCCACACACCCCATCAAGGAAAGACAAGGAACGATAATTTGCAAGATTTTTGGATATTCTTAAAAGTTTGCAAATCAACATTCCATTCACTGAAGCGTAGGAACAAATGCCAACGTATGCAAAGTTCATGAAGGAATTGCTAACTAAGAAAAGGAAGTTCAATGAGCAAGAAACAATTGAACTGAAGGTTGGATGCAATGCCATAATTTAGAATTCCTTGCCATAAAAATCTAGAGATCTAGGGAGTTTCACTTTGCTTGTTACCATAGGCAATCTCATAGTTGGAAAGGCATTACTAAATCTTGGAGCTAGTATCGATCTTATGCCTTTATCCATACTGAAGAAAAATGGAGATGTAGAAGTGAGATCCACAAGAATGATTTTGGAGCTAGCTGACAAATCTATAAAATATCCACATGGAGTAGTTGAAGACCTCTTATTGAAGGTGGATAAATTTATATTTCCAGTCGACTTTGGCGTTATGGACATAAAGGAGGATGCTAAGGTCCCTTTAATCCTTGGGAGGCCATTTATGAAGACTGCAAAAATCATAATTGATGTTGATAAAGGTGAATTAAAATTTTGTGTGCAAACGAGGAGGTAAATTTTAATGTTTTTAAAGCCATGAAACATCCAAGCAACAGAAAAGAGTGTTTTAGACTGGATGTAATTGATGAGATTTGTTAGGAAACACAGAGAAAATTTTCTACTACTGAGCGATTGATGAATGTTGTTGTTGATAGCATAGAAGACATCGATGAGTGGGAAGAAAAAGAAGTAAAAGATTGCTTGAGAGATTTAGACAATGCTAAGGAAGTGTCACAAAATGTTATTCAAAGGCAGGAACTGATTAAAGAAGAGACTTCCCCGCCTCAAAAACTGGAATTAAAATAGCTACTACCTCATCTTAAATATGTTTTCCTTGTAGAGAATGGTAAAAAACTAGTAATTCTCAGCAATTATTTGACAACAAATGAAGAAGAAAAGTGGTGCGAGTGCTAAAAGCCAATGAAGGATCCATAGGGTGAACCTTATCTGACTTGAAAGGTATAAGTCCATCCTACTGCATGCGCAAAATTCACATGGAGCAAGACTTCTGTAGCTCAACCTCAAAGGCGTTTGAATCTGATCATGAAAGAGGTTGTGAAGAAAGAAGTTCAAAAGCTCCTAGAGGTAGGGATGATTTATCCTATTTCAGACAGTGCTTGGGTCAATCCTATATAGGTGGTTCCTAAGAAGGGTGGCATGGTTGTCATTCACAATGAAAAGAATGAGTTGATACCCACAAGAACTGTTACAGGTTGGAGGATGTGTATTGATTATAGAAAACTGAACCAAGCCATAAGAAAATATCACTTCCCATTGCCTTTTATGGATTAGATGCTAGAAAGGTTGGCAGGAGAAACATATTATTATTTTTTGGATGGTTATTCAGGCTATAACCAAATTGTAGTAGATCCAGAAGATCAGGAGAAGACTGCTTTTACTTTCCCTTTTGGTGTTTTTGCCTACAGAAAAATGTCATTTAGGTTATATAATGCTCCAGCTACTTTCCAAAGATGTATGTTTGCTATTTTTGTAGACTTGATAGAAAAATGCATTGAAGTGTTCATGGATGATTTCTCAGTATTCGGATCTACCTTCAATTCTTGCTTGGAAAATTTAGACATTGTACGAAAGCGATATGTGGAGACAAATCTTGTACTCAATTGGGAGGAATGTCACTTCATGGTGACTGAAGGCATTGTTTTAGGCCACAAGATATCTTACAAAGGAATTGAAGTGGACAAACCAAAAGTTGAGGTCATTGAAAAGATACCTCCACCAGTCAACATCAAAGGGATTAGAAGCTTTCTTGGACATGTTTGGCTTTTATAGAAGATTCATAAAGCATTTCTCAAAAGTTGCAAAGCTATTGTGCAACCTGCTTAATAAGGATACTTCATTTAAGTTTGATGAAGACTGTCTGATTGCCTTTGAAAAAATAAAAGAAAAACTCATTTGTTCAAAATTGGTGCAGATAACCTACTGCGAAGATGTGTCATAAGAGAGGAGACCAAGAATATTCTATGGCATTGTCATAATTCACCATATGGAAGTCATTTTAATGGAGAAAGGACTGCTGCTAAAGTCCTTCAATCTGGATTTTATTGGCCTACACTGTTTAAGGATGCACATGAGTATAGTCGAAACTGTAACAGCTGCCAAAAAACTGGAAGTATCTTTAGAAGACATGAAATGTCATTGCAAAATATTCAAGAGGTTGAAGTCTTTTATTGTTGGGGAATTGATTTCATAGGACGACTACCATCTTTTCCAAATGAATGTATATTTTATTGGCAGTTGAGTGTGTGTCTAGATGGGTGGAAGAAATCCCAGTTCAGAAGGCTGATGCTAAAACAGTGATCAGATTCCTCAAGAGAAATATTTTCTACAGATTTGGTACTCCTAGAGTCCTAATTAGTGATAGAGGTTCCCATTTTTGTAATGTTTAGCTTCAAAAGGTTCTAGAACATTATGGGGTTCGACATAAAGTAGAAACAATCTACCATCCTCAGACCAATGGTTAAGCGGAGGTCTCTAATAGAGAAATTAAGAGAATTATAGATAAAATAGTTGCCTCTTTCAGGATAGATTGGTCAAGAAACCTTGATGAAGCTTTATGGGCTTATCGAACTGCATACAAAACTCATACATCTCTCTCTCCATTTCAATTTATCTATGGTAAGGCATGCCACCTTCTGATGGAATTAGAACACAAAGCATATTGGGCATTGAAGCTTTTAAATTTTGATCTTAAAGCTTCTGAAGAAAAACAAAAAATGCAGCTCCATGAACTTGAAGAAATGAGGCTCAATGCTTACCAATCATCTAAAATTTACAAGGAACGTGCCAAGCCTTACCATGACAAGAAAATTTTGAAGAGAAATTTTGAACCAGACCAATCTGTATTGTTATTTAATTCCAGGTTGAGACTTTTCCCTGGAAACCTGAAATCAAAATGGTTAGGCCTATTTCTAGCCAAACAAGTCAAGCCATATGAAGCAGTGGAATTGGAGGACCCTAAATCACATAAAAGTTGGGTGGTTAATGGCCAAAGACTGAAGTATTATTTTGGTGATGAGATTGAAAGGCTCTTCACAATGATTCAGTTAGATGATCCTTGATTGATACAGTCGTCAAGTTATGTGACGTTAAACAAGTGCTTTTTGGGAGGCAAGCCAACGGGTTACTGCGTAAATTTATTTTCAATTTATTTATTGTTACGTGAACTAGTAATATGTTTATTATCTGTAGATATCTTATGGACCATGTTGCACATTTAATCACTGCATAACTTGTGAGCATGCAAATCTTTGCATTTAGAAGTGAGAATTTTGGCATGCAGTAGATGCTTGGGCTTGACAAGCATATTGGGGTGGTTAGATGTTTTGGAATGTGCGTTCTTAGAGTTCTTAGGTCATTCTAAAGATTGTGGTTTTATGAATTCAATTGTTAGTTCATTAATGTGAGAATTGATTGAGTATTAGAAAATGACTTCGGAATGCCAAATTGTCTTTGGTCTGCATGAAAATGTTCATTGTCTTGAGGATAATTTTTGCTCAAGCCAGAAATTTGTACCTGAGCTAGATATGTAGAAGGAAACATAGAATTGTTCTTTGTATCTCTCGCCTGAGCGAGACTTCTGATATTACACTGAGTGCTTTTGGGTCAAATTTCGCTTGAGCGAGAAATGTTTCGCCTGAGCGAAAACTCCTTAAACTCTTGAGTGCTCTCGGGTCAAATTTTGCTTGAGCAAGACATGTTTTGCCTGAGCGAAAATGCCTAGAACTCTTGAGTGCCCTCGAGTCAAATTTCGCTTGAGCTAGAATATTCTCGCCTAAGCGAAAATGCATTAAACTCTTGAGTGCCCTCAGGTCAAATTTCGCTTGAGCAAGTGTGGTTTTCACTTGGGCGAGATATGCAGAAACAAAAAGACAAAGTTTTCTACAATTGTCGCTTTGCTTGAGCAAGAATAGTTTCGCCTAGGCGAGAATACACTTAAACACGGAGCGTCGCAGTCTCGCTTAAGCGTGACTGTCTCACTTAAGCGTGATTGTCTCGCTTGAGCGAGAGATGAATTGAAATGTTTTTAAAAGGAGGCGAACAGATGAAATAAAATTTTTCTTTACCCTTTAAATTAAACCTTTTCTTGTTGTTACATCAATCTCACTTACTCATCTTGTTGCTTTCTTCTACTCTGCACATTTTAAGCTCACTCCTTCTTGCCATTGTTAAGGTAAGTTCTTCTTGGTGGAATCTCCACAATCTTTCTCGTTATTGTGAAAATTTCAAGATTTTATGTGGTTTATGTGAGAAGTTTAAGTTGACCCTTTGTTAATGAGTTGAATGATGAGTGAGTTAATCTGATGTGCTATTATACTTGCTTATTGCTAGGCATTGTGTGTGATGACAGTAAGGTTTGACCCAAAACCATCTTCATTCATTGAAAGTAGTTCTTCATGTAGCTCACCAAGTGTTTGTTAAAATGCACAACATAGAAAATACTCATTCATTACTAACTTTATTAGAACAAGGAAATGCACATGATTATAATGTGATACTGAACATGTAACTAAGTTCTTTTCAACTTGATAACTCCTATTGTCAATTATAACGGTCATCTGATGTTTATGTTTGCAGTCAAATATGGGTTGCACCAAATCTACTGTTGGGCTTAATCTTATCCTCTTTAATAAAGGCAAAAGAACCAGAGTTATTTCACCATCCCCTGACCCTCCCCCAAGAAATCCTATACGCAATAGATAAAGACAAGAAAGATATAGTGAAATCAAGAATTAGTCCTTTATCTCAAAACTCAAAGTGCATCTTATGCTAGAAGAATGCAACCTTTTCTTGAATGGCCTACAAAGGAGGAACTAGATGAAATTGGCAAACCCATTATCCAAATATGATCCAGAGATTGTCTTGGAATTTTATGCAAATGTTTGGGCTGAAGGTCCAAATAAGAAGCGATCAAAGGTAAGAGGTAAATGGATTCCCTATGATAGAAACTCCATCAATGAATTTTTAGGCAATCCATTACAGCTTCCAGAAGGTAGCCAATACATGTATCAGAGACTGAGATTTGAAATTCATGGGTTCAATGACATAGGGGTTGCAAGAGAACTTTGTATTCCTAATATGTCCTATCAAGTGGGACCTACTGGCAATCCATTGAGGATTTAGCGCAAAGACATGAAAACTCTCACCCAAGTTTGGATGACTTTCTTTCTAGCCAACATAGTGCCAATTGGTCATGTCATCGACCTGAATGTACCCAGATGCCATATGCTCTTTTGCATTTTGAAAGTGAAGTACTCGGTTGATGTGGCAAAAATTATCTATGATGAAATTTACAAATTTTCCAAATTTGAAGTAAACAAGAAAAATGAGAAGGCTAAGGGTTCATAGGGATTTCCCGCACTAATATTGCTTTATGCGAGGTTCACGGGGTAGAGGTCAATCCTATAGCAAAAATCAAACCTGCCATTGATAAAAGGTTCATAGAGAAAAATTGCATAAATAGTAAAGAAGACCAGTAGGCTGCCACCCATCACCCACAATCTTCTCCACCTCCTATAGTTAAAAATCAAGCTTCTTAAGAACCTGGATCTTCCACAGCTCCCTCAATGGAATCGGTGCTCATGGAACAAATGTCCTATCTCAGAGCCACAATGGAACACCTGTAATTGCAACAAAGCTCTAATCATCGGGGCATTATGCACATCCACCAAGGACTCTATTGAAGCATCCTTGATGGACAATCGAACCCGAAGATGAACCCTGATCAATTTTCCTGGCTTAGGGACAAACCCAATTTTTTAGGGGGGCAGGAGTAGATGAAGCTGAAAATATCCCTGACTACTATGTAGGTGGAACAGATATGGGAGCAAAACCATTTGGAACTGCGGCAACAGAAGACCCAGCCCAATTCTAGAATGAGGAGTTTGACTTTATAATTGGATAAAATCTTGAAAAAGGAGTGACACCTCATTCACTTTCTATGATGAAAAACTGATTTAAGTATTTTGTTATGCTTGAACTAAATTGTTAATTTAATTAGTTTAGTTTTAGATGCTTAATTGGTTAGTGTTGCAGGTTAGTAGTCTAATTTAATGGTGACACTTTTGTTACTATCAGTAACTATTTTTGTTTCATAGCAAGTAGCATTTTTATATATTATTGTCGAGATAGCTGACACAAATTTTTTGAAATAGCAAAATTTGATTGAGAATCATTGGAAATTATGCTTGATTGGTAGTTGAAAAGAAATCATACCTTAGCAAGTGTTCTAAGTTAGAATAACTGAAGGACTGAGCAAGGACTGAAAAAGAAAAATTGTGGCTGAATTCATGATTCAAATTGATTTGGGATATGAGTGTATGAAAATTGAACAAGATATATGGTTGGGAACAATGACTGAGAAAAAAAATTGAGGAATTAAACCAAACAACCAAGTGAGTGTGTGAACTCCTAAACAGTTAGAGAGTTCTACTGATGAATTGTCAATTGATGTTGCTTGATTTTTTATTCATTTTGCATCACAAAATAAAACATGAAAATGATTGAGGCGTGCTTGTAGAAAGTGAAAAACTTTTAAAAACTCAAGGCTAAATAGCCAACCTATGTACAATATGACAAATTTTTGTGATAACCCATGTGAACTGAAAATTGATTCATCGCAACCTAACCTTTCATTGACATATATTCTTCCCACCTTTGTAGCATGCTTAGGGAAGGAGAACAAAGGTGCAATTTAAATACATGAAAGGGGAATGGTTGATGTTGGTTGTAGTTTGATTATAATTATGAGGAAGAGGGTGAGGAAATTTACTCTCTGGAAAATTATATAGTTCTCTATTTCTACTAAAAGGAAAAAAGAAAAAAAGAAAAAAGGGGGGCAAATAAATAAGAGAGGTGAATTACAGAAAAGAAAAGGAAAATGGTGTAGGGTGGACTCTAAAGAATTGATAATAGACAACACAAATAAAATTTTGTTTGAATTGTAGATATGTTCTCCTTTTGTTGAGTGTGCAATTTATTATCTGAAAAACCAATATTTTTAAGAATCCAGCCTCATTACAACCCTTATGAAGACCTTAAGATTCATGTTTATTGTGTGTTTGTGATCTGATGGAAAATGAAAGACAACCTTGATCTGTTCAAAAATCAGTGGAAATGAGAGAAACACCCACCTATGAGAAATTAAGAGAAAAATTCTTTAGTTAAATTGTCAGTTCATTGTTCCAGTTGTTTAGATGGAAAGTTGATTGCATTTGTATGCTACTTTGATAGGATTTGAAGACACCATAGCTTTATATTTTGATCTATTGTTCTGTGCATAAAAGTTATTTTGATGATTGAGTCATGGGTCTGAATTGTAAATAACCATCATTTTGTAATAGGGACAAACTTTAGTTTCAGGATTCAGTTACTTTGCTTAAGGACAAGCAAGATTCTAGGTTAGGGAAAATTGATAAGTGTCAATATTCAATACATTTACATGAGAAAATTGGTGCTTTTTATTTTTAATTGTTGTTAAAATCAGTAATTACTCTCTAATTTGAGAATTATTAAATCCAAACATATGTTTTGAGTCTGGAAGCAAATTGAGACATTTAATCCTAATGTTATATGAATTTCAGGTAACTAAGGAGCGAGTAAAGAAAGAATTGAAGATGCATGGATAGAAGCACAAAAAGATAGACAAAAAGGAAACTTTGATGTTGAAAAGTTCAAGGCAGAGCTCGCCCAAGCGAAACCAGATCTCGCTTAAGGTATAATTTACAAGGACAGAAAAAGTTGTAGTAGTCAGCTCGTTCAAGCTAGAATATCTCGCTTAAGCAAGAATGATAATAAGAGTGGTTATTTTTCAGTAGAAATCTCGCTTAAGCTAAGCATGACTCGCTTGAGCGAGATAACCTTGTTTCAAAGTTAAATACATGATTCGCTTGAGCAAAATAATAATAATAATAATAATAATAATAATAATAATAATAATAATAATAATAATAATAATAAGAATAAGAATAAGAATAAGAATAATAATAATAATAATAAGTGTTAACA
Organism: Pachyrhizus erosus; assembly: GCA_026544285.1. Lineage (NCBI taxonomy): Eukaryota > Viridiplantae > Streptophyta > Magnoliopsida > Fabales > Fabaceae > Pachyrhizus > Pachyrhizus erosus. The sequence continues at coordinate 12,832 of JAMLFT010002427.1, read as the reverse complement.
TTAATTATCTTATCATTACCGGCTGTTTCTACTTTTTGTAAAATTATTAGATGGATTTGTTGAATTGATCAAGCCCCACCTGATTACAACTTGTTGATCAGTTCATTCAAACAGATGAATCTGTGGGTTCATTACAACAGAATTCATTTTTCCGTTGGATATTTTTGTGCGTGTGGAACCTTGCAAAATAGTCAACCTTAGTTGTATAAAAAAGAAATAATCAACCGTAGTTGTGTGTACGTTCTCATTTATCTATTTATATTATAATATTTAAACTTATTTTATTTTTTGATGCTTTGTTATTTAAATTTTATCTTAAAGTACAACTATGATTTGTAGCAAAAAAAGTATAAAAAGTTTTAGCAGGATAATTATAATTAAGTGAAATTATAAATAATTATGAGTAAATTATATTTTAATCTCTGTAAATATTATTAAATTTGATTTTAATTCTCCAAACATATTTTTATTGATTTTAATTCTTACTAATTTTAGATTTTTTAAAAATAATCTCTATAACCAGTTAATTATTTAATGATTTGAGTCTAAATATGTTACTTCAAAATATCACTAACGTGACATATTTAAATAACAAAACAATAAATAAATTTATTTATATCTACAAGAAAAAAAAGTCAATAATTAATCATTTTAAAATCTTACAAACTTAAATTCTGCTATTCAAATAATAAAACAATCGGGCTTTGAAAAGATGCATACAGACATAAATATGAAGCAATATGTATTCTCTAATTGTATCATATATCTTGTTGATTAAAGCGCTTATGTGTGTCTCATTAATTTAAAAATGGGATTCACCAAATAATAAATGAAACTGACATATTTAATAAATCTCACATAAATTTGGCCAAATAAGAGAAAATGTTTGAAAAATGAGTGTTGTGAGGTTTGTCACTAACATTTATATTCATTTTGACCCAACAAACTAACCTTTGACTGGTGAATTGCATTGCTGCATTGGACCGCTGGTTTAACAAAATAAACTACTATGCGTAGTGGGTTAGCTCAAAGGTTATTAAAAGAAAACTAATAGTTTAAATTTTTTTATATATTTTCTTTTCAACATTTACGGCTTCATTAATAAAGAGTGCACTAGGTGATTTAGCAAATTTTCACAAAATAATAATGAATTAAATATATATTTTTTATACATTTAAATAGTTGATTTTGACTTTATTATTTATTATTTATTTAATATTTAATATTTTTTATATTTAATTTTATTATCAGTGTTTTGGTTAAGTGATAACATTACATATAGTTTTTTTTTTAAATAACCAAAAAATTCTTTAATAATTTTTATTGATTTTTTTTATTTTTGTATTTTTTAGTTAAATTTTTTTATAAATTATTTGTCATATTATTATTTTAAAAAATAATAAAATAATAAATAGTAAAATTAACTAAAACAATTAATAATTTAAATAATAAATTATTTTAGAAGTATGAAAAATAAATTTAATCCATTATAAAGGACATTAACATATTAAAGAGTGTATTCTTCAAGGTTATATCCACAAGTCCCATCTTTGTCCAATCAATTTTAGACAATCGGAAAATCAACCTCACACATTTAACCAGAAACACGTGCTGTAGATATGCCAACTCAGAATGCGTATAATATAAAATTCAGCTAACTCAGAATGAAATAGTCGTGGGTGTGGTGGAGGGAATACGTGCACTTACACATAGGGTAATTAAAAACTAGGAATTTATACAAAACAAATGGCGAAGTCAAAGTCATTTTCAACCATCCTAACTAAATTAAAACATACCCAAAATTTTATATTATAAATTATATATCAAATTCAAATTAGTGTCATAATCCTTTGTTTCTTTAGAAAAAATTCATTGTTTGAAGATTAAATAAATAATACTTTACTATATAATTATTTTTACAGGTCAAATAAATGATATGTAGAATTTGCTAATAACAATATTTTTGGGAATTCCCATACCCGAAAATATTTAATTTTAAAAATAACAACTTGCAGCGAAAAAAAATATTAAGGGTTAGCGGGTAATAATAATTATTTTGATATGCTATTTTTTTAATCTCTATATCTTTTAAAAATTTTATTTTTAGTTTTTAATTTTTTTATTAATTTTTAATTTTTAAAAATTTAGGAATTAAAAAAATAATAAATTCTAATTATTTTATGAGTTTAATAATCATGTATTATTTTATACAACTATTCAATTAAAAATAAATGTTAATATAAATTATAAAATAATTAATGTAAAAATCAACAAACTTATCATACATAATAGTAATATATAACAGGATGAAAGTATAAAATTATACAATCATTTAATTACAAATTATTATTGTTATAATTTTTAAAATGAATATTATATAAATCATCAAACTTATCGTATAATTTAATGACTACGTCAAACTATTTTATACATTACATAATTTTTTCTCTTATTTTATTACATTTTTCTGTGTTTACGCGTTTTGATTAGAAAATTCTATCCACATTCTGAACCTTGAGTGAAGCATAAAGTCCATGGAGATGGATCCTCCCAGAAAAATGTAACAGTTTAAAGAAGTTGGGCATATTATATGTAATAGGGACCCTTATCTCCTTGATCGGGTGTTCTGACCAGTGATGTGTACACATCATCATTCCTATCCTCCAGCATATACTATAGACGCCAAGGTGGAGAAAAAGTGGGCTATTTATCACGCTGTTATACGTATCTAGACCTAAGGTTGTACTATAAATATATGACCCTATCTTTGTTTCCTATCTCATAAAACCTTCTGTCATCTTATTTTCATTTACTTTATTAGTTTATCCGGTTTCTCTCCTATCTTCGCATCTGATAATTTAATTTTTCATTTAGACATGGAGCTTAGTTTTAAGCACCAACTTGGCCTTGTTTGTGTCATACTGCTCCTTCCTGCATCGTGTTACTGCCAGGAATATACTAAATCCAGAGCAACCTTTTATAGTACCTCTGATGGCTATGGGACTCCAAGTATGTGAGCCTCCTCTTATTGCTAGCTATCTAATCCCAGACAGTATATATCCATCTTATGTGCTTGCAAAAATAAGTTATTTATACAGCAAACACAATAGGGGTTATTATAAATATACGTATACTTTTCATGGTCTCATTTATACTTTATTTTCTTTTTATCCCCTTTTCTTTTTTCTTTTTTATCACTGTAGATCACTTAGTATATACATCTCTATATTTTATATGTTTTCTTTTTGTTATTTCTTTAATGTTTTTTACCTCACTCTATTCCGAAAAGAAAAAACAATATTAAGTTATCGTAGATTATCATAATTTCTATTAATTTTTATATGATAGATAATTAAATATTATTAATTTTTATAAATAAAAAAATTTAAATGTACATATTATATAGGGATTAATTGACATCTTGATGATTCTCAATTATTTAATATATAATTTCTCCAAAATGGGAGATATTTACTACTTTACAACACAATATTCATTTAAGTAGGATCCGTGTTTTGGGAGGGGGAAGGAAGAGCATTTGCATGCTTCACTAATGACCTTAAGATTTTGAAACTAAATATATTGTTTTCTTTCTAGCAAAATATATTTATATTTAAAGAAGTTACTGTCAAATATATGCCTTATATAATCACATAACAAGTTGGTATTATATTTTAGCCGGAGCTTGTGGCTTTGGTGAATATGGAAGGACGATGAATTGGTACGATGGAAGAGTCGCAGGGGTGTCTGGGCTATGGAGGAATGGAGCTGGCTGTGGCACATGTTATCAGGTAACTTTTCTTTTCAATAATCAATAATCTTTCTAATAAGAGAACTACGTAAGAATAATATCACAGGATAAAGTCACGAATTTATTGTTTGACCAGTCCAGATGTGATACACGGTGGATTGTGAGCCAAAAATGATTTTCCATATATTTTTAATAAATTGCTAATCATCAAATTGCCATATTCTTATAATTAATAATCTTAGTAAAACAAGGTTAACTTCATCGTCAATGAAACAAAATATTTATATGAACCAAAAAAAAAAAAAACTTTAAGTAGTATATAATTGCAGTAAATATAAGTGATGATGATGATGATGATTCAGGTAAGGTGCCTAGTACCCGATTTATGTGATACGAATGGAGCATACCTGGTGGTAACAGACCAAGGTTATGGAGACAGAACAGACTTTGTGATGAGCCAACGCGCCTTCTTAAAATTGGGACGCAATGAATATGCATCTGAAGAGCTTAAGAAATACGGTACAGTGGATATTGAATACAAAAGGGTTCCCTGTACATACACCGGCAATGTCTTGTTCCATATCAAGGAAACTAGCACCAACCCTGGTTACTTTGCCATGGTCATACTCAATGTAAACGGAGTACACGACGTCACTGATGTTGAGATGTGGCAGGTATATATGTTTAAAAATTTCCTATAAGTTTTTTTATCATAGAAACATGTATGATTAATATTTTTTTAAAATATATTATATTAAAAATAAATAATATAACTATATTTTATTCTTTAAATGTTGTCAATGGTGCAGGCGGAGTCTCGACAATGGAAGCCACTTAACAGGAACTATGGGGCAGTGTTTGACTTTCCAAACCCACCGAGTGGCGAAATCCGGTTGAGGTTTAGGGTGAGTGGCATGTCTGCTTGGGTGGATCCCAAGACTGTCATTCCTAGTAACTGGAAGCCTGGAAATACTTATGTTACCCAGGTTCAGCTTAATTAAAGAGAAAGAGTCTCAGGAACATATTACAAATAATTGGCACTAGTATTCAGTTTGTTTCTGATTATGTGTCACTCGTTGTTTTATTGTAATACGGGTTTGAATAAAAGGGGATTCATGTACTTCCCATTTAAGATTGCATGTAATATCCATGAAATAAAATAGTCTTCTTGTTGTTAACATTACATATGTGTTCAGTAAAATTATACTTCGAATATAAGTAATAAAAAATTATATATTTTAATTTTAAATATAAATAAAATTTAATTGATTTATGTTTTTAATAGAATTTCACATCACACTCAGTTTAAAATTTTAAACATTAAATTTAGGATTTTTTTATTTATATCTTATTTAATTTATTCATTTTTATCTTATATAAAACTTTATCTTTATATTTATTTGTATTCTAATAAATTCAAATTGATTTTATAATCATATTCGTGTTTACTTATAAACAATTTCATTATTTTGAAGGTTAAATAAATTATATTTTATAAACTCATTTTTTCAGGTTAAATAAATTATTTGTATAATGTGTAATTTTAATTAAATTATTAATCAACTGAGATATTATATGTAAAAAGAACCTTATCTTGTCATCCAGTGGTGATATGCACACATCAATTAATCCTCCATAGCATATACATACCATAGACCCAAGGTGAAGTGGTGGGCGGCTTTGAGTGCAGGTTACCAAATCCTTGATTTTGAATCCCTTTTCTCCTTTGGAACTCGTCCAACGAATTTCCAGTTGCCAGTAATGTATAACATCTTCTACTTCTACATGTTACATAATACATATATTTATATTAGAAGTGAAGTAAAAATACCTCCAGCATGCATTAAAAAAACGGTGGAGACATATATCATCAAACTGCTACATGTATCTAGACCTAGGTTGTACTATAAATATACGACCCTATATCATTATGTTGTAAACTACCAGAATGATGATGATTCAGGTATGGTTTAAACTCACCAAAACTCGAACAAACCGAAACCAAAAAGATAATCGGATGAGGGTCGGATCGGGTGTCAGATATGATGAATAAAAGAATTTTAGTATAAATGGTTTTCTTCGGTCGGTATTGGGTGGTGTAATATTTTTCGTGGATACACGATCCGATCGAGTACTTGCTACATTCCAAGCCTCTGTATTATTTATATAATCAATCAGATAGGAAGTGCAGTAAGTAAAGCAACTTTTATGTTTTCCATATTTATATTAGTATATTGTTATTTTATTTTACAAATAAAACCATTAGTCATTGTCATTGAAACTGGTAAAACAATTTTGCTTTGGAAGCTAGGATTTGAAACTCACGTGACAGAGATACATTTCAAAATTCACTTTCAGAGTAGCGGTAGTGGTCATTTTATTTGCAAATATTTCTCTTTTATGTATTTTCATTTTAATCGCTTTTTTTCCTTTTCTTCATACTTCATCCTCTCTTTATATCATCGGAGATTCAAAGCTACTTTTACAAAATCACCAGCACGGCACGTTATTGGCACGTTTAAGCTTCTCAAAGTTGTAATAGTAGGTTATAAGAATCTATCGTTTCAAGTTTGTCTTCCTCATATATGCTCAAATCCGTGCTAATCCACCCACCACCATTTGAACCTGACAATCAGCCACCCGAGAAACTTCATGATCAGATACGATTTGAAAAATATAATAATTAATTCTGATCAGATTGAATATTTTGAACCCAAATCCAACTGAACCGAAACCGATGATCAGTCGTAACTTCCAAAATGTTGTGCTGACATTTCAAGTTAGACTCTAGTTTTGGCACTTTCCATCATAGTAGTCCTTAAATTTGACAACGAAAAATAGTCTCTCAATAAGTAATTACATCCTTTATATTTGTCCAAATATTAAGTTATGATTTTCACTTTTAACATAATCTCCTGGTTGGCACATTAAGGTTTATGGCACACACATAGGATAATTTCATGTCCTAATTAGAAGTTAATGAAATTATATACCTTCATATCTATCGTGTCTTCACTTTGTGTTGTTTATGACTATCATATCTCTGTTTAATTATTTGGGCTCAAAAAGCTTTGCAACTCAATAACTTCTTATACTAGAACAACAAATCAATTTTAAAATCTTCCTTGTAAGTCCTTCCTTCAAACTTTACTCAAATTGCAATGAATAAATTGTATAGCAAAGTCCCTCAACACACATCAAGATAGATGTCATTACTATACTTTGTGTTAAGAACTAAAAATTGGGAATGAAAAATAATAGATTTATTGAATAGGATGAAAAAAACAAGAAATAGGAGGAAAATCTCTCCTCCAAGAGTTTATCCTTTTTCAACATAGCCATTACTATATTCCAACAAAAATTATTATGCACTATATTGTCACTTTCTCATGATGGTATTTGATTTATATTGAAAGATATCCAAGATTCTTTGAAACTTTCCATTCACACAATGGAAGAGTACTATTATAAAAAAAACTCTCTTTCATCTTTTATCCAACATGCACTAATACAAAAATGACATTTTACATCAATTTTAGAAAGCATTTTACATTGGTTTGCAGAGGAGATAGTAAGGGTTGTAAAAAGTGATAACTTTCTACATTTATTAAGGATATAATCGATATAGAAAGTTAGGGTTTAGGGTTTCTACATCGATTTTAGTCTTCATTGATGTAAAAACTTATTTATTTTAATTGTCTTTGTTTGTAGTTAATCTTAACCTATATCGTATACTTGTTTATGTTTTACGTTTTTATATAGTGTTAGTTTTATGTTCGTACAATCATATACTACATATTCAAGATCATGATCAAAGAAATTATAAATGATAATATCAACAAGATACACAATAGTCTACAGTAAGTGCACAAATAATACATACAATGATTAAAAAAAAACACAAAGTATACAAGAAATGTACAAATAGTGCATACAATTATAAATAAGAACATAAAAACCCTAAAAACAAAGTCTATATTACACACATGTGTTGTTCTTCTCCAAACTTTAAAATGATGATCAAAGTAAGCAATTGATTTCATACATAAACCTTTTTTTTTGTTTTCCATCTCCTATATAACACATCAACAATTAATATACTAAAGGTGACAATAACACTCCTCAAAACTCAAATGTTATGAAATATATAGTCATACCTTTGCTTATCAATAACCCTAATAGTGTTGAAATCAATAAGGTAGTTTTTGCTTAGCTTTGCATACCTTTGAAATTTGTAGCTTGGAGATTAGGATAATGTAGCGACGAAGAATTTAATATTTCCTTGTAAGTCTTTATAGGCTTTTGAAGGAGGATTAAGTTATTAAGAGAGTACGCTTATATTAAAGAATAGGAAGAAAGTAAGGTTACTATACAATATGCAATAAAAGAAATTTATTCAAGAGAAAGGACAAAATTTCTTTTTAGTAACCTTCTACTATTGCATATCATTTAGTGTCTTGCTTTCTTTCATCTTCTTTATGATAAACTTATTAAAAAAACATTATTAACCTTCAAAAGCCTAGAAAACCTTATAACATGAGAAAGACTATAAATGATATTTAACACTCAAAATTTATTTTAGTTCTAAGATAATTTAAAATCAATTTTATGGTCGATCATGCTCAACATGTATATTGTGTGTCATTTAGCTATCATTAGTTGGCCTTACTTTAAGTGTCAAACATGATGGCAACGAAACCAATATTGTGAATTTTTTAAGTGATAGAAATTATGTTAGTTACCATAAACATAAGGTACATGAAGATGTTAGTAGACATGCATACCACTTTCATGTCAGTAACATCATTTCTATCACTTAAGTGAGTTCTCAATCTTGATTTCATTGTCATCCTACTTGATATATATTTTTTGGTTGCATATCACTTAATACCTTACTCTCTTCCAATTTCTTTATGATAAATTCATTATTTTTCTTATCCCAACAACAGCCAAAAAGAAAACCTTAAGCCCACATGTTTCACATCATATGAGATAAAAAAAAAAAACATTGAACCATTGTACAATCCTCATAAGGAAAACCCAAAAAGAAACCTAAATCCCACATATTTCAACATTCATACAAAATAAGTATAGTTTACATGGAAGGTAATGAATTTCTCACAAAAAATTGGCAAAGTCTCTTATATTTTTGGGGCATTTCCTTGTACCGCAAAGGTATGAAAATTTACAATAGAGACACTATTTATCAAACAATATCAAATAATAAGCAAATCATTGAATGTCATCATACAAACCTCACAAGCAAGAACCAAAAAGAAATTATAACCCTACATGTCAATCTCAGACTCAAGCTTAACACACTTTGATAACATTGCATAAATACTCAAATTAAATCAAAATGTAACTATCATCACCTTGCATGCAATTAAAATGTGTATGACCAACAACATCATAAAAAAATAACACATGATTAATAATTTAGAAATGGCATAACAACATATCAATAGTCTCCTAACAACAACCACAACATACAATAGCCTCTCAATATTTCACAATGATATTTAAAAAAATATATATATACTTGGAATTGGGTGGTGGTAAGTCACAATGGCCAAGTGGTGGTGCGATATGGTGACAAGGTGTCTCCAAATGGTAGTGACTTACAACAATGACATAAAAAAAAGGACAATTAGAAAAGAACAAAGAAGGGAGAACAACTTGTACTTGCAATGTTATCGTGAGCGGTTGTAAAGTGGTGGTAGTGTCACATTTTCAATGTGGTAGTGGTGTCACGATAATGCAATGGAGAAAGAAGAAGACAATTCATGATGAAAAAAGTGAAGGCAAGGGTTTTATGAGAAGGGAAACATGTTAAGGTTTCAAGGATTTGAGGAATTGGGATTAAGGCGAAAAAGATAGGGAGAAGTTTGAATTTGGGATTGTATAAAGCAATTCTACATAAGTTCTAATTTGAATTGATGTAGAAATATGTTTTCTACATTGGTTGATAAATAATTGATGTAATGAAATTGTCTTTAATTAAAAAAATGTCACCATGACATTTACTACACTGATTATTTAACAATTGATGTAGAAATAGCGACATAGAATGACATTCCTATAATAGTGTTACATACATTCACACATTCTAAAATGATGAATATGCCATGTTTTTTATTGAGACTAATATGATCAAATCTTGTATCTAGTAAACTTGTGGAAGCAAAATTTAATAATAGGGTCATTAAATCCCATATTGGGAACCTCTGTGTGGAATTTTTTACCTTTAATATTTTAGTAGTTATAGTCTATAGAGAACAATTAGATTCTAGAATTTGTAGTTGATTATATATTTTCTTATTATATATAATTTTTACTTTACTTTATTTTTTTAATTCAATCAAACAAGTATAAAATAAATATTTTTTTATTCTTTTTTAATTCTATAATTTCAAACAACTTTAAACTTCACTTTTAAAATCATCTCAATTTCTATCTTTTTTTTTTCTTTCAAGAAAAATCTTATATAAAGACAAATTAAAAATTTTCTTTTAAACTTTTAAACTTCACTTTTTTTTTTCTTTCAAGAAAAATTTTTCTAATATTATCTCTAATCCTTATTTTAAGGTACAAATTAAAATTCTAATTTAATCTTTTTTATAAAAAAATATTCTAAAATATTTTTTACATTAATTATTTTTTAAAAAATATCATTCATTAAAATCAGTTTTAGAATAATATAACAATAGAAAAAATAAAACTCGTTAATGTTTGTCATTTTTGTTCAAAAAATGATTTTAAAAAATATTAATTTAAGAAAAATTTAATGTTTTTTTCCTAAATTAATAAATTTTTTAATCTTAATAAATTAGTTAGAAATGAAAATAGTAATATATATTTTAATTTTATAAAAAAAAATAGATGTCCCTTAGTCATTTGCTGATTGTCATATGCGTCACTATCAAATTGATTAACAACTTTAAACATTTTACGAAATTCAGAAAAGAAAAAGAAAAAATAACACCAAACAATTTTATTTTATATTAGAGGTAATATTTGAACCCTTTTACAATAAAAACATTAATTAACATTGACACTAATCACGAACGAACATAGTACTACAAGAGCATATTTGTAATCTGTTGTTGGCATCCATGGTGCCTTTTTGTTTTTAATGGAGCTGAAATATGGTGTCATAAGTGGCTCCAGGCTTCCAATTAGCAGGAATAGGTTTGTTTGACACCATCCAATTAGAGCCAACATGAAACCTCAAGAGGATTTCACCGTTGGGTGGGTTAGCAAAGTCAAACACTGCCCCATAGGACCTGCGCAATGGTTCCCATCTTTTTTGCCTCTTCTGCACAACATTTCAATAACCAAAGTCAATGCAATTACACAGGGAGACATAATTGAACAGTGAAAATTAACAAATTAATCTATAATGAAAGCCAACATATTCGTAACAAGAAAGTTGCAGTTTCTATCTAATAATTTAGAAATTGTTAGGTTAAAAATTGCATGAATGAGCACCACGAGCAAATGTAGGTTTATATACCTGCCACATTTCAACAGCAGTGACGTCGTATTTTCCATTCACATTGAGAATCAAAAGAGCCAAGTAACCAGGGTTGCTGCTGGTTTCCTTGATATGAAACAAGACATTGCCGGTGTATTTACAGGGAACCCTTCTGTATTCAATATCCAACGTACCATACTTCTTAAGCACTTGAGATGCATTTTTATTACGTCCCAAACTTGAGAAAGCAAGTGGGCTCATGATGAAATCTGTTCTGTCTCCCTGACCGTAATCTGTGGCCACCAGGTATGCTCCATGCACATCGCACATTTTTGGTATTAGGCACCTTACCTGAATCATCATCATCATCGTCAACATCATTTATATTTGATAAATTAATTAACTATTAATACATACTTAGTGCAAATACTTGGCCGAGTAGATAAATATTTTGTTTCATTGGCAAATGTGATAAATTTTTAAAAAGTACCTGATAACATGTACCGCAGCCAGCTCCATTCCTCCATAGCCCAGACACCCCTGCGACTCTTCCATCATACCAATTCATCCTCCTTCCATATTCGCCAAAGCCACAAGCTCCACCTAAAATACATACAATACCAATTTGTTATGTGATACTATGCACATTTTACTTCTAAAAGAAAAGCCTGCATTTTCAGAAGGGAAAAATATCTAGTTTCAAACATAGACACACATCCTAATTCGTAAGTAATTCCTAACAAGTAATTTTTATAAGCACATACTTGGAGTCCCGTAGCCATCAGGGGTACCATAATAGGTTGCTCTGGATTTCGTGAAATGTTCCTTGCAGTTACACAGTGCAGGGAACAGCAATATCACACAAACAAGCCCAAGTTGGTGCCTGAAACCGAATTCCATGGCAAATTCTAAGCCAAAAAGATAGAGGAGAAATATAGGAAGTAATTACGGGATAGTGACCAATGCTATAAACCCAAGAATAAGATATGAGATTGTATTGGAAGCAAAGATTGGGAGTCGTATTTATAATGCAGCCTTGGGTCTTACTACATACACAAACCGGCGGTGGTATAGTTCTTTTTCCTTTGTTTTAGTGGGCGTTTCTTTGTTTCTGTGAACTGTTTACTGATTTTGAATAGCAAAGTCAACGGTTTAAAACATTTTTGGATAAACACGCTAGATCAGAACCACTTTTTGCGTTTTAATGTAATTAATTAATATTAATTATATGAGAGAAAGTTAATGATTACACATTCAATAATTTTATGAGACTGTGAGATAAAATTAATTACAATTAAACATTATAATAACTCCTTACACTATTAATCATTTATATCTCAATAATTATATTTAATTATATTTATTTATTTTTATTATTTAAGAGGTAAACTTAATTATATTTATACATGTAGGAAACTATTTTAATTATTTCTCACAATCAGTAACTTCATGACTAGATATGACAATTTTATCCAAACTCTTTAGGTACTTATAAAAAATATCCATAATGGATAAAATAAATACTCTCATAATTGAAGATGAAAATGAGACGAATAAGTCCTAGTGTGAGTATTATGATACTCAGTTTGCCCATATCTGCACTT
>JAMLFT010002426.1:0-25575 GCA_026544285.1 Pachyrhizus erosus | reverse complement strand
AATAATTTTTATATGATTGTTTATTGTTTTCATGAATATTCATGTAATCCCCAAAGTGGAAAGTTAAACAGTGAGTCAATTTGTCTAAATTAAAAATAATAATTTGAATTTTTTTTAAAAGTAGATAGGATTTGTTTAAGTAGATAAGAAAAAATAGTTGACAAAAACATACAAAAGAAAAAAAAACTATTTATTTTTATTAAAAAAATATTTTTTCTTAAAAACTATCTATTATGCACAAGGTCATATTTTTAAAAAGGATGAAAAGTTATACCATAATAATGACTATAATAGTTTTGAATAAAAAAAGTGCTTATATACTATAAGATGATCTCATCTACCATTTTATAAAAGAATAAAAATACTTATATATTTAATAGTTTGTGCATAAGTTTGTAAATGATGTAAATATCTTCTACTATTTTAAATATATAAACTGAAAAGATATAAAATGTATTTTAAAAATTTGTATTTAATACAATGACAAAATGAACTAGTTTGATCCACTTGTAGCTCATCCAAAATGGGTCAGAGTCAACTAACCTATCATAGTTAGAACGGACAAAATGAAGTGGTCCACCTTGCTTAGTAGCGGGTTGACTCGCTAGAGAGTTTGAGGTTGGAAACACCTCCATGAGAGTTTGAGAGAGAAAATAGAGGAACATTAGTGGCAACGATGTCATTGTCGTGACTATGTGAGAGAACAAAAATAACAAAACTACTAATGGACAATGGTGGCAACGCGATATCTAACACTCCAACTCTAACAACATTGATGTGACTAAGAGAGATAGCAAAGTTGTAGCTCTAGTGATATGGTCAGGCCTTGTAGTAACCAACAATTTTAGAAAGGTCACATCTCTAAAAGGAGAATGGATAAACCCTAAAGGATAAATGCTAAAGTTGAGATAGTGAGAGTGCGTGAGGCAAATAGACTCACGTCACATGATTCACAAAGGCCTTAAATGCACAACACAACAACAAACTTTTATTATTATTAATAATAATGGGTTGGCAAGTTGGCTTGCCTCGTCTTGCCTTTAGCTCGACGAGCTAGTGGGCTAGGCAAGGTCGGCTTGATAGATTATTGGGGCAATCATCCTACCTCGCCTTGCCAATTTTGAGTGAGCTAGTGAGTTGGTGGTTGAACCCAATTCACTTTGTCATCCATGTATTATAACAATATTAGTAGCTTTCATTAAACAAATAAAAGTTTTAAAGTTTCTTATTATCTTAAATAAATGTAGTTTAAAAAAATAAAATGCAATTTAAAAAGATGTATTATAACTTTATAAGTAGTCTTTGTCATAATCAAATATCAAAGCTTGTGTCAAATAAATTAATTTTTTAAATAGTAAATTAGTGACTATTTATATGGTCTACTAGATTTATCTTAATTTCATATTCTCTCAACAAAATTAAAAAAGAAACAAGTAACTTATGTTCAATTATGACACAAACTTCATTGAGTCAAGTTAAAAATACTGACAATAATTCAAACTTAAAATTTAAGACTCAAGCTTTATATTTTATCAAGTTCGGGTCCTGTTCACTTACTCAATCCTTTTTGTCACTTATTAAAAATTCATAATATATTAAATATCACAATAATTAACATAATTTATTTTTTATAGAATAATTAATATAATTTATTAAATAAATAAGAAATAAAATATTTAAGAAAGAAATGTTGGAAATGTCTCTAGTTTGGAGACTTTTTTTTTAATTTAATAAAGTTAAAAAAAGCCTTTAAAATTATAATTTTGCTTTCATTTTAGTTTTTCTATTAAGTGTCATTATTTTCTTTAATGATAATTTCGCATGGATGTCATTTTAGTCATTGATATTGTCACATAGATGTTATTTTAATCATTAAAATTGTAACATGGTGTTATTTTAATCTCTAAAATTATAACAGGATGTCACCTTAGTCTCTGAATTTTATTACAATTTTTTTTCCTCAAAATCTGATTAATTTATTATTTTAATTTTATTTATATGTTTGTTACTTAAATTAATCTTATAAATTGTATATATTTTTGTTTTAATTTTGATGTTTTGTCTTTATTCATATGAAGATGGTGATGTATATGATTAATAGAAAATTGCATAAGAGTATTTAAATTGTTAAAAAAAAATAAAAATAAATAAGATTCTGATTTATTGTAGATACATTTAAATAAAAAAGGAAAAATGTTAAAATTTTAAATATTAATTAAGTTAATAAAAAAACATTTTTATGGAAAAAATAGATTAAGTTAAACGATGAGGAAAAATTATAAGTTTTCATTTGTTGAGTATATATTATTCTCGGTTAGGAAAAAAAGTTAGGAAGAAAGAAAATTAATTTTTTCTTTATTATGTTTTCATGTTATAGAAATTAAAATAATTAGATTTATATATATATTTTCTTTCTTCTTGGACATCAGGGATAGGATATATATATATAGAATTTATTAATATTTTTTTATCTCAATGACTTGCTCAATTGAATAAACGACATCGATATTATTATTACAAGGTTGATTCGTGGTGTATAATAATGGACTTAAATAAATGACATTGAAATTATCATAATAAAGAAATAATAATAATAATTTACTTTCTTTTTAATTTTTTGTTCTTGATAAAAGATCATATATTCTCACCAAAATCAAAACTTTTAATTTTTCTACATCATATAACTTAATTTAATTTTTTTATAACACCAAAATCAAACAAAAATATATACAAATTATAGGATTTATTTAAGTAATAAATGAATTTATGACATAAAAATAATCAACTAATGATATTTGAGAGACAAAATTGTAATAACGTTTAGAGACTAAAATAACATCATGTTACAATTTTAAGATTAAAGTGACATCATGTTATAATTTCAAGAATTAAAGTAACGTTAAATTAATTTCATGAATTAAAGTGACATTGTCTTATAATTTTAGGGATTGAAATAATATTATGTGACAATTTTAGGAACTAAAATGACATCTATTTGACATTTCTAGTAATAAAAAAAAGTGACAATTAACAAAGGGATTACAATGAAAACAAAATAACAATTTTAGGAAATTTTTTTAATTTTATTAATTTAAAAAACTAAAATAACAACAAAATTTAATTTCAAAGACAAAAATGACTATTTACTAAAAAAAACTTACAGAGTCATCCAACAAAAAATTTCCATATATTATAAATTTATTAACTATTATAAATTTATTAACTATTACAAAAATTATTTAAAAATTCATACATATCATGATTTGTGATTGATTGAAAATGTAAAATAATTTTACACTATTAATACATGTTTATTGAATTTTAAAGAAAATTTCCCATATACAATTGATTGCCTGTTTTTTTATATAAATATATATTAAATAAAAATATGTTTCTGGTTGTTATTATTATTTTAAAACTATTTGCTTATTGAAATTTATGAATTCAGTAATTAAATTTATTTATATAGAAAAAGAAAACAAGCAACAAATCCTTACTTTAATTAGTCTTTGATATCTTATATATGATAATCAAAATAAGAAATTATTTTTTTATAATATGATAAATTAATGTTTAAATCTCTAATTAAAAAAAAAATTCACAATTAATTTTTAACAATGTTAGAATAAAATTATTTATGAAGAAAGATATTTATGAGAAATTTTTTTTTCTACATGATAACTTTAATCTTTAATTTTATTAAAATTTTAATTTAATTCTTAATTTTAAAAATATCATTCATTAGTTTGTAAAATTAATGAAAAAAAAATCAGAAAAGACAAATGTAAATGTGATTTTCTAAACGTCAAAGAATAAATTAAAGTATTAGAAACGTTATGGAATAAAATGACTAGCATATAATGTTTGAAACTAAAATATGATAAAGGGTACTATGCACCACCTGTAAAAAAAATCTTATCATTGTTGTTTAGTTTTCTTCTAAACTAGTTCGGTTTCCAGTATTGGTTTGAAAGTATTGTTATTGTGAAAGAACTTATATAAGTTACTTGAGAAAAAACACTGGTTCAGGTTTATTATTACAAAGAGTTGCAATCATTGGGAAAAGAGCTTAAATAGGCTACTAGAGAAAAATATTGGTTTAAAAAATTTATGTGATGTTGCTTGTGTACACTTGAAAGCCTAAAGAAGTAGGGGGAATACTTACGTGTTGATTAGTTATTTAATGAAAATATCACCTGTTTGATAATTGAATATATCCTAAGGGTTGTTTGAGTGAAACAGAAAGAAAATTGTGTGTTTTAATATTTTTCTCTCTATACATTCGTCATATTTTATTATAGTGAAATATTTATTGCATATCTATTTCTCTTTGAATTTGTTGCACAATTGGTTTTTATTAAAATAAAAAATACTTTAAACTTGAACTTTTACGATATATTTGCCATTTAATTAAGTTTATGCTCGTTGTACTTAATTTCATTTATTTATTATTGATCAAGAAGCATTCTACACTAATTTGTCATAAGTCGTAGTATTTGTCTAAAGCTTAGAAAACACAGTCCACCATTTTTGTCTTTTTAAAGAAAATCTTATGTGTTGGAAAAATTGATAAAAATTCTTATAATTATTATTGTTTACATTTATAAATATCTTGTGAGCCTTTATGATAATAAAAAAAAATAGTTTTGCATTGAATCTTATACAAGATATCATTGAATTAGTTAACTATTTGTGGATAACTTGTTGAATACTGAATTTATTTTTTGACTTGAAAAAAATGTTCAAAAAATTATCAAAATTTTGAACGAAATTAGTTTTAAATGTTCATAACTCAACCTTTCATCTTATTATTAAACTCATCATTTCAATTACTTATTTAATGTTTAATGAAAATTGTATCATAAATCAAATAAGATAACAAGTATTCATACTATTATTATCAACCATGATTTGCATCACTCTCACGTGAGCTTAATAGATTTAGAATGTGGTAGTTATGTTTAATGAGATTAGTTATTTGTATATGCTTACAAATATTATTAGATGTTTAACAATTTGTAACATTATTATCACAAATTGATATGTAAATTCTATCAATATCAATCAAACAAGCTTTATTTACACATTTTTATACCTTTACTTGTTATTTTCATTCATATTTTCTTATAAACTTAGTGAATTTGTGCATATAAGTACTTCTTAAGTAGTTTATGAACCTACAACTAAAAATAGAGTTCATTCCTTAACATAATTAGCTTATCAACAAGGATCACTATGCTTGTAATCAACTAATTTATTTACCTAATTAGTTGAGTTATTAACTTGACATCAAAACTAACATAACAAAATTTGACATGATCATGCATAATCCAAAGATTACAAACATAAATTTTGGCATAAATGGAACATGTGCAATTGAAGTTTAACTTAAGGAAAGATTAAGTAGAGTTTTTAGGTCATATATGTTAACCATATTTTTCAAAAGATTAAAAAAGTTAATAAATTAAATATAAGATTGAGATATTTAATATAATTATTATAAATAGGCTAAAATATGTTTGAGGTCTCTATAATATACTTGTTTTATAATTTTGATTTTTATAAATTTTTTCTGTATTTTGGTTTTGATATAATTTTTTTTTATTATTTTGGTTTCTATTATTGAGATGCCTTTATTTAGTATTAAGGTTTGCCTAATGGAAGGACACCTTAATATATTGTGTGACAACTACTATAGGACATTTTAGGTTGATATATAATTATTTCTTCAAGGTCAACAAAACATATGACTTTTACATGTTCATATTTTTTTTCCTAAATTTCAAGTTGCTAATTATGTTAAGAAGAAGGTTCAATTCAACCATAATTTTATACCAACCTTAATCACTCTTATGTGATTGGTGATTTTTGTATATCCATTGTTCACAATTTTCTACCAACTTTAGAAACCTTTATTTCTCAACAATGAAATTGAAAAATACAATTGTTGCACTAGAATCTATAGTCAAATCTCATGCTGTCAACACATTAAGAACATAATCATCGATAGAAAAATTACCTTTAATAATATCTTCCTCAACCAAGTTTCTTAGATTCATGAATTAGCCTTTCTAAAACCAATTATAGTATTAATCTTTGATAATCACCAATTCTTAAAGTCACCTTTAACATCCTCTTCACTTTAAACACCTAAACCTTATGAGTTATATTCTTTATCTTCCAAAATGTTGTGATGACAACCTAATAAGCCATGAGATTATTTTTCCATCCTTTATTCCTTAATTATGGTAGAGTAAATAATGAAATCCTTTGAGAATAGCGATAAGAGTGACACTGAGAGTGGAAATGGTGATGGACGTGGATGAGAGATTTAAGGATGGAGTGAAAGGTAATAAGGGCAAAGTGAAGGTTGATAATTAATATGCCAAATTGAGGTAGCTAACGAGAGGGATGGGTGGTTAAGGAAGAAAGGGTCGATCATTAAGTAAATCATTAATAGGATTAAAAACTTATGCCAATTAAAATTATATTTATATTTACGCTCCAATAATATTTTTTTATTGCTCTTGGTTATTTTTAGATTAAGATCACAACCTTGCTTATTACCACCGACAAATCTCCTCCACCCTTTATTGCATGTTTTGTTTTCCTTTAACTTAATTAGTTCCTTATTCACTCTTGAGTTTTTCTTATACATGGACAAGTAACACAAAAAAGGATATTACAATTTTGTCTTGAATTGCAATAATGCACACTTAATGATGTAATCGTGTGTATAAAAGTTTTCAATATGTAATTCAAGAAGAAAATGAATGTGTGAGCATCACATGATCTATTAAGTTGAAAAAATAATTAGGCTTAAATATGAAATTGGTCCCTAGAAAATAACACCTTTTTCATTTTTGTTCTTAAGAAAAAAAATTGATTATGGTTCTTTGAAGATTATTATTTTTTCGTTGTAGTCTTTAATATTAAATAATATTTTAATTTTAATCTCTGTAATCTTTTAAATAATGATATAATAGTAAATTTGACAATTTAATAACTCACTATATCATCAAGAAGTCTAACAAGATAGTCACGTGTAATTTTTTTAATCAAAATGTGTTTTTAAATCTCTTACTAATTAGTTTAACGTCATTAACTATTTTAAATAAATAAAAATTTAAAACAAAATTTACAGAAAAAAAATCACACATGACTATTTTGTCAGATTTTTTGATGATGTGATAAACCACTAAACTATTAAAGTCTCTATTACAATATCATTTAATACTATTAATTGACAAAAAAAAAAATTAAAGGACCAATATAAGTTTTTTCAAGAATAAAACTAAAAAAAATACTATTTTTCAAAAATTAAATTAATATTTAAACTAAATATTTATGTCAAGTTTACTAATTCTATAATAACTGTCACATAGCATGCTGAGGTAGCTAACAAAAAATCACCTTAACATTTTAATAAAGATATTCCAATGATAAGAACTAGAATAAAAAACATTATATGGATCAAAATGATAAATAAGCATATCAAATAGACTTAAAATATATTTAATTCTTTAAAATATATTACATATATCTCCTTCTTTATTTTAACAATTTTTCATCATATTTTATTATAATATGTTGACACTTGTAGCTTCACTATGTTTTAAAATTTTAATAAGTTTATCCAAAACTCCTAATTGGTTATTACAATTACCCAATAGCTTATTGTTGTTTCCAACTTATTTTAATTTAATCTACATATATATGCTTGTACTTGGCTAGTAGATGTCCACATATTTGCTGCACCTAGCTCGAAAATTTTTAATAAGACCCCTTTTGTCAACATTGCCATAGTTTAGCTCGACATGTAGTCAGGTCCTGTATGAGAAGGAGAGTAGTGGACATAGGACTAATATAAGTAGCTTTGGTTAATGATTCATGAGTTAGCACGATCATGATTCTAAAACATTTTATTGCAATCGCATGCTGACTCTAGGTTAAAGTTCATATATAGTAGTGAATATTATAGCAACGTCTGGTTTATATCATCAATATTTATATTTTGGTGTTTTCCTTTTCTCTGCTCACGGGTTCACTGTAGGCTCACTATAGGCTATATAGGAGTTGGAGTGACAAATTTTCTGAAGAACTATCACATTGAGTAAGAATAAGTGGTAATGACTTAAAATTTGGAATATTAGATTTACCAAGTTTATGTCTGTAGTTTATTTGTAGCTTATCAATTGATGGATATTTTCTTAGTGTTTTAGTTCCCCAATGTTTCCCCTATAGTAAATATCTAATATCTATATAGAGTAGATATCTAAATAGACCAAACGAAGATTTGTGAAAAAGTCAACTAATATGCAACCATAAAATCCATAACAAGTAAATAACATTTGAATTTTGTCATCGTAGTATAGATGATAAAACAATATCATATATATGTTGTATATGGATTTCTAAAACCCGATTATACTACTCATTTGTCAATCCAGAGTTTTCAGTGTGATGCGATGTTGAATTAAAATGATGTCACTATCTTTTAATGTTTATCTTAAATTTGGATGACGTAGTACTTTCGGAGTACTTAAGTCTTTTGTAAGCAACGCATAACAGGAAGAGTATATAAGTATATATAAGTACACAATATGTTTGGCAATTAAACGTATTTTTTTAGATGGACATGCACAGAGGGGTCTGAATTCGAAACTTGTAGGCATATTTGATGAAACATAATTTAACACGCCTCTTAAGTATATATGCATATCTGGAGAAGGGAGAAATAAGAAGAGAAAAGTATGAACATGATAAATATAATACATGATATGATTACGAAGGAAGAGAGAGATAGAAAATATATATATAAAATAAGTGTAAAAAAACTAAATTATTAATCAGCAGAAGTAGCAAGTATGAATCTTTTGAAGTAACAGTACATGGTTCAATGTAAGTTCCAAATTAAAATAACCCAAAGTTATTAGGAGCACAGGTTACATATGGGGTGGTCATTAGGTATCTCTGCTGGATTTTTTGTCCTGATTCTTTTCATTTGGACTTTCTAGTAGTAATAAAAATTCCTTATCTCAAAGCCGAAATAGAAATGTACGTGTTTAATCGTTTGATGAGTGGCTACAAAAAACCTTTTGGCATGTTATATGTGAAGATTACGAGGACACTCGAACTCTTAAAAATGAAATTACTATATTTGAACTTTTGATCCTTATATTAAATTAAGTGGGGATACTAATGGGATTTGTTCCAAAAGGGTTAACAGTCGATGAATCAAAATTTGAATATTTGTTGTGAGAGATATTCTTATTTAGTGTTGTTAGAACAATAATTGTCTCATAAAAAATACTTATGAAAAACTAAAAACATAAAAGTTAAGTGGGGATGGGATCAAAGAAGACTTGTATGAAGATGAAGAATCTAAACCCCGAGTGGAATGAAGAGTTCTTGCTTATAGTGAAGGAGGGTGAATCTCAAGTTCTTCAGCTTCATGTATATGATTGGGAAAGGGTTCATTATTTTCTTTCCCATTCTACACGATGGCCAAGTGGCATCAGTTAAAGTCAACTTAATGATTGAAGCAATTGATGTTACAACATTTGATGATTAATAAAAGGTAGTTATAAGATAGCTAAGCAATTCTTCACATGGATATTCTATCATATATCTTATAAAACGTAAAATAATATTGTTGGGAATCTTTCTTCAATAAGATGATGATATTTTTTTATATAGTTGAAGGTACAATTATTGAGCTTCTTTATTTAATATTTAATTTGCATTCTAATGTTATTATTAGTCTATAAATAATTGGGGTAAATTATACTTTCTTTTTATATTATTTTATTGTCTATTTTCAAAAGTTACTTCCACGTGTCTAAACAAATTAGAAATTACTATACCTCATAATTTTTCTCTGTTTTAATACAAGCAAAGCTTCTTGAAAATATTTTTCTCTTTTTTGACTCTTAGCATTATTAATTATTAGCCGTCAGTTTGAAAATTTTATCATTAATGTTAAGAGTTTAAACAATAAAATAAAATTTTAGGTAATGCTCTAAAGTCAATAGTAGGTGTTTTATAACATTTCATCTTCAAAAGTTTGAGCTAAAACCATTTATTTGTGACATTGAAAATTATCTAGAGATGGAAATTGCTTCTTGGAAGTCCATTCATCATTGTTCACTATGATGGTTGTGTTACAATAAATGAAGTATAGCATATTTCTTCTCTGTGAAGTGTAATTCTCAAAAAAAATTGCAATGTAACTTAAGTATCTTTAAGAAGCAAGGATATAATATGTTTTAATAATGTATCACAAATAAATATCTTCATTACATAAACTAACATGCATCCTTGAGCATTTGTTTTTTATTTTATTTTATACAATAACAACAATGAAATTTAAATCCATAATCCTGTACAAATTATCCAAATTCATTGGATTGGTACTTGAAAATGTATTTCTCTGTACATATATGAAATTTGATATTATGCAGTATTAGTTATAAGAAAATATATAATATTGCCCATATCAATATATTAATATGATTTTTAAGATGAAAGTTTTAATAATTATAATATAATTTAAATTCTTATTAATCACTGTTCTTAGGATACTAACACAATTATTTTTATATTAAAAATCATATAAAAATACAATTAAAAACATATTATTTAAATAGAAAATAAATAATAATAGTAATTATTATTAAAAAGTGAAAAATTAAAGACATATGATTCAAATATATAAAATTAAAAAATAAAATATACAGATTTAAATATTTATATGTAACTTTTTAAATATATATATATATATATATCCTCTCTCTTATATATAGATCCACCAGTGTCTAGGTTGTATAGGCTGGGAAGCATGACAAGTTGGGGATGCAAGTAGCTCCAGTGAGTTATCTTGGCCTGGATGAGACCAAAGAATTAAGTGTAGAACTAATAACTTATGGTGAAGTTAACATTTAATTCTTGAAAGGACAATAGTGAGTTTGGGACAAAGCCACATGGGGTCCATGACTTTGTGACCATGCAAGACCAAAGCCACTTTCCTTGGTCATTCAAGGAAGATACCAACAAAAACAACATTACACACTTCCACTTGGATATCAATGACTTGGACTTGGGCCAAAATGTTTCTGCATATTTCACCCAAGCCCATTAAGTGTTAATATCCCCGCAGATTTCACCCATAGCAAAAATATCTGAACGCTACCATGGCCACGTGTACAAATGTTTTGCTGCCAAAATTATCCCTGCACATAAAAACCCCATTCAATATTCAATTTCGTTACTAAAGAAATCATTCCGTTGAATTTATTAATAATATATAATATTATAAAATTAATTACTACGTAATTTATCTATTTTTTTATGATAAATATCGGAAGTAATTTTATTAAAGACATACATGACTTACAAAATGAAAAAACAAAAATATCTTAGATGGAAAGGATAAATTAGTAAATAGATGAAGAGGCCATCTTACCTTATCGGTATTCATTCTCATTCTCTGATTGATTCTCACCCTTCCTTTGTTGTGCATAAATATCAGTGTTCCCAAACTCTGAATCCCCTCTTCTTCGATAAACCCTACTTCCCCTTATTCTCAACCCTTATCCGTTACCATGTCTACCTCAGCAGCTTCTCTTGCACTCCCAACTCTCACTCTCCGAACCCGGCAACCTTTCTGTTCTCCTCAATGCTTCTCCTCTTCCCTCTC
Source organism: Pachyrhizus erosus (assembly GCA_026544285.1). Classification (NCBI taxonomy): domain Eukaryota; kingdom Viridiplantae; phylum Streptophyta; class Magnoliopsida; order Fabales; family Fabaceae; genus Pachyrhizus; species Pachyrhizus erosus. The sequence goes on along the minus strand of JAMLFT010002426.1, from coordinate 13,877 downwards.
CCTTACACCCAACAACAAACCCATCTCTATTTCCGCGGTTTTCCTTAAACCAACGTTGTCGTTGTCTTTCTCGTCTCGCTTTGTTCCACGCGTCGCGGTTTCCTCGGAGTTGGAGCAGGAGGAGGATACCTTCAGCGACGGAGACAGCCCCAGTTTCTCCCCCGACCTTAAGCTCTTTGTCGGGAACCTTCCTTTCAGTGTTGACAGTGCGCAACTCGCTGAGCTTTTTGAGAGTGCGGGGAATGTGGAGGTGGTTGAGGTATTTTTCTGTTTTGTTTGCAATTTTTGGTTTTTTTTATGGGTTTATTGGGTGTCCTTTGGGAAGAATTGAAGTGGGTCGTGACTTGTTTTGTGGATTTTGCAGGTGATTTATGATAAAATGACTGGGAGGAGTAGGGGGTTTGGGTTTGTGACCATGTCTTCGGTTGAGGAGGTTGAAGCGGCTGCTCAGCAGTTCAATGGCTACGTGAGTTTATTGTCATTTGGTTGTAATGAAGATGGTTTGTGTTTGAAGTTCTAATTTTTTGTTTAGTGTTATTTTTTATTTTGTTTTGTAATTATGGATGTTCAAAGGAGTGGGGTTTGATTAAATTCATTTGTGTGTGGGCTGATGTTTTTAATGGGGTTTTGGAAGAATTTATTTTGATTGGATGGTAAAGTAGAGTTGCTTTTGAAGTATATTGGGTTTGTTTTTGAAAAGATAGTGTGTTTGGGTGAGTGTTTTCAAAATGATTTTGGTTAAAATGGATTCTAAAGTGAAGTGGTTTATGTTTGAATGTTTTTATCTTGTAAGGAAGTTTGTTGTAAAACTTAGTGTAAATTTTAAGATAACACAAAAAGTACTTTTTATCACTTCCAGTCATTCCAAAGTTTAGAGACAAAATAAAATTTACTGTATCTTTACTAAAATCTTATTTGACAGGAAGCAAAATCAATTCTAGACCCTGTTTGGATAAGCTTCTCTACTAACCTTCATGGAAGAAGAAAATAAGAAGGAAAGATGAAATAATCTTTACTAGAATTGATTTTGGTAATTACAATTTAAAACAAACAACGCATTGATTCTGGTTGATACAAACAGCAATTTGCATCAAACTAAACAAGGCAACAAGCAATTAGTAAAGTTGGCTTACTGCAACATTAAGCAGTGTTGGTTGTTAGAGATTGAGTTTATATGATGTGAAATGTGAATATATTTGTCATTGTCATGTATGTCTTTGACCCTTTGTTTATCTCATCTGAGGAATGAATCTTTTGAAATTCATAGGAACTGGAGGGAAGGGCATTGAGAGTGAATTCTGGGCCACCTCCTGCCCGGAGTGAGAGTTCTCCTCGTTTTAGAGGTTCTTCTAGAGGTGGTGGTGGTTTTTCAGATAGTGAAAACCGTGTTCATGTTGGTAATCTTGCTTGGGGTGTTGACAATTCAGCACTTGAGTCATTGTTTGGGGAACAAGGAAAGGTCTTGGAAGCTAGGGTAATCTATGACAGGGAAAGTGGACGATCAAGAGGCTTTGGATTTGTGACTTACAGTACCCGTGAAGAGGTCAACAGTGCAATTCAGTCCTTAGATGGTGTGGTAAGCATGTTAATCCTTCTCCTTTGCAAAGTGGATGTAGTAAGAATTTGTATGTCTCCACACTCCATGTGTGAACTTATGCTGTAAAAGCTATATCACTTGCTTTAGTTGGGTCTGTGTGTATAACTGTGTAGACCTTATTCTTATTAGCACCATCTTCAATTACATATTTAACCACCTGAGTCTGTTTATTTGATATTGGTGATTGGTTGCAGGACTTGAATGGCAGAGCTATACGAGTGTCAGTAGCAGATTCTAAGCCCAAGCGGTTTTGAAGATTTGAACTTTCATCTATACCTGAAAGATAGAGGGTTTCGGTAGCATATCTGTGCCCTATTTAATACACGTGTTTTCTAATGCAATATCATCTTATAATTTTGGTGTTTCTTACCACAAACTTACCTCGTATGTTTATGCATTGTGTTGAATGTTCCTAGCTTTTGGTAATGTTTGATTTAACAGGCAGTTGGGATTTATAAAGACTCAAGTGGACATTGACCAACAGTTTGGGGAAAAAATACACCTACATGCATTGAGACTACATGTACACACAGTAGCAGAATCTGACCGGTTTCTTCCTGGAGGAAAGCTGATCAATGCCTCTTGAAGTTTAAATCTATGTTACAAATTTGATGGTTGTTATTTGAAACTGATTTGTAGTCTGAATTTCACTATAGAAGTAGATGTATCAAATATTTTTGCTTACCCCTTTCCAATTTTCCCTACATTGTTGAGGAAGAATTTTATAATTGCTTTGTGCCTAGAAAATTATCAACAACAAATTTATCTTTTGGTTTCACTTGTTTGGTGGGGGAGAGTATATCTGATTTGTGGAATCCGGGTGTCATGTTGACTACTTAAGGTAAATGGCCAAGAATTTGGTTCTTGTTGAGATAACGTCACAATTTGGTTAGGGATTCTTTTTACTTAAAATTTTTGTTCTATGTTTCTATTATCTACGCAAATACTGGCATTTTTTAAATATGTTAAAATAGAATTGAATTAACATGTTTTGACTTTGACTCCATCTGCACTTTTAAAAAAGGTTAGGAACTACAAGTAATAATTAGTATAAAATAATAATTATTGATTACAAGAGTAATTTGAATAATGATATTTTTTTCTCAAAATTATTACACTTAAAAATATTTTAAAGTGATTGATGTTTTTAGTTTTTAATGAAAATATTAAAAATTTAATTTTAATTTTTAATAAATATTGTTGTTTTAAATTTTTTAATAATTTATTATTTATTAATGTCTTGAATATTTTAAACATTTAAAAATATTCTTAATTAAAGCTAGTCTTATAATGACATAAAAAAATGAGAAAAATGACTTATTAATGTATATTAATGAATTAATTAGTTAAATCTTATAAGTATTGAAGGTAGTAATTTTTTGAAATATTTTTTTTTAATATATGTGATATATATCTTATAACATGAGTAATCATCATTAAAGGCGATGAATGATTTTTTTCTATTTATACAAAAGAGATTAACACTAAAAGATTCACAAATATTAATGTGTATAATTTTAAGAAGTTAATTATTTTTTGTAGTTCTTTTTTTTTTTGTGTGTGCATTTCATTTGTTTTTTTATATCAACAAAATACAAAGCTAAAAAAATTCAATCTTTTACTAATCTTTACATTCGTTCTTTAGAAATATATTCCAAACATTTATGTCATAAGTACAATGTTTATTCATTAAACTATGTTAGGACTAATATTAAGATGCAAGGTCGCATGTGTTTTAACAAAAAGAATATTAAGATTTAATATGCATAATACATCACTTAAAACTATTAAGATTTAATTTGCATAATCTATCACATAATATGTCATAATCAGTCATCTTATTATTGTACACTTACTTAATAGTGTTTTATTTTATTCATTTAAAGTAAATTACATAGATTTTTGTTAAAATTTATATCTATTATATTTGGTATTTCTTCATTTTATAACCCTATAAAAAAACTCTCTAATTTATTATCTCATATGATATTGAGCAACCCTCCCTTCCAACACCCTTTGTGTTTTTTATAAGATTATAGAATGAAGGGCTATCAAATGTAATAAGTGTAAACCTTAAAGCGTCTATGTAATTTAATCTATGATTTATTGGACTAGATGAGTTAGAGATGTTTTAGATTAGGTTGTTGCTTTATGTCATGTGCATGACTTATGAAAGGACCAAAAAGGCTACAAGTAAGAAGGTATTAGGCTTATTAAGTGAGTAATAGTGTTATTTGCTCAATTTTTGGGATTGGCTAGTTATGTATGCTTGAGAGGTTGGAGTTCTTTTTTTCATTTTGATAGTTGTTTTCATTTTGAGTTATTATCTGTGTTGCAAAAAAAATTATAGGTGGTGAAATATAATAAATAGTACGAAGTTAATATCAACAATAAATATTTACTCTCCAATAATGATTGCATGGTGTGATTCTATTTCATTTGTTAGTTTTAATCATTATTGCATTGTAATCTCTTTTTCTTTCAACTACATTTTATTGTAGTCTTCATTTGTAATATATTGTGATATTATCAAATGTGTGTTGGAATCTATATATGAATGATTTGTGAAGTTAACTATTTTGTGCTTTCTTTGATTTATGGTTTACATATCACCTCTATGACTTAATGAGAGGTTATATACTATTGTGTTTAGACTGTTTTCAAGAGATGACTTTAGGTATTTACTCCGCCAATTTTTGTACTCCAATCATGCCTTTAAAATATGTGTGTTAGAAATTCAAAACCATTCTTGGCCTTCGTCTTAGAGGTTGTGCGAGAATAAATTCAGAACTATCTATTCCCATTTTTTACACAAGAATAGGGACTTTCTTGTCACATATCTCAACATCACTTTACAATTTAACCCATTTGATGTAAACTTCTAAAACAATTACTATTTATTATTTTGTTTTACACAAGCAAAGGGACTTCTTTTACTACAATTTAACCCATTGATTGTCTCTAATATATTAATTATGGTTCTGGACTCACGGTATTGTTCTACTAATTTGCTTTATGTTTACAGACAACCAATGCCATACATTTTAAACCCATTGAGAAATTCTTGCAGTTGACACAAGTTTAAAACAGTTTAGCAAAATAGTTAAACAAAAAGTTCAGCAAATATATAACAGTTCAGTTTAATTATTAACTCGAGAATTAGTTCACTAAACTAGTAAACAATTCAGTTCAGTTCAATATTAAAAATAAAATAGTTCAATTTAATTTTTAAAAACTATTTTACAATTCATTAAAAAAAAAATTACATTCAGTTTAATTCAATTCGATTTTCTCTCCTGATTTGAACTATGAACCCTATTAAAAATCATACCACTTCAATTTTCTTGTGTCCTTAAGTTATATTTGCTTTTTACTTTGATTTTTGTGGGTAAGGGGATTTTTCTCTAAACTGGCTAATTGGCCAATTGAGCATATTCAAAGGAGACTTTTCCATGGAAAGCTAAGTACAATGGTGTGAGATAGAATTGGCAAAGAGAGTCACAATATCTTACACTTTGTTTCAGCTTATAAATTGACAACCTACCAGTCAAACAAAATTGGCCAACGCCATGACTTTGAGAAAATCCTTTGATACATTTTGTGAATAATTTAATTTCACTGTATATGAGTATCTAAATGAATCTATGGAATCCGTATCCAATTACCCTCTCATTCGTTTTCCTACTCTGCTGTTTCTTCTATTTATTTATTTAATTTGGAAGTTCCTAAGTATTTTCCATCATTATAAATAAAAATAGTATAGAACATAATGTTGCTTTAATTTTAACTACATCACTATATTCATTGGGCACTAGGCAGTGATGGCATCCCATTTTTTCTGTGTTAAATTAATCCAAATGGATTTGAATTGAGTGGATAGGAAATGAAAAGGAAAAAAAAAATACAACATGCACGAATTATATAACACTTACAGGAAAAATTAAGCCGTGAAAGAAAAGAATTAGAGGAATAGAAATTATGAATTTTTATTCGTATACATAATATCTTTTTGCACCTTTATCCCTATACATCACTACACCAGATTTTATTTTTATTAACAATCTTCTAATGGCAATAAATCAATTACCAGCATTCTAGAACTGAATAAGCATCGTTCACAGTTTTGCATCTAGCTTGAACCTGGTAGCTAAATTTGCACTTTCTTCATCATTGCTTTTATCTTGTCTCTTAGGTACTTTAACCATAGGTTTGCATTTTGGAATTCTTCCATTCCTTTTTTTATGTTCTTTAAACCTTATATGTTTGAACGTGTAGACTTGTATTGTTTTTTCTTTAGTTTTCATCTGAGAATTTCTGTTATAAAAATTATTTTTCAATGTTACTTGTTGTTTATGTTTGAATTTTTCTTTTAATTTGGAGTAGCTTGAGTCTCACCCCATTTCCTTTGAATTTGAGTGGCAGGAAGATCTAGTAACCATTCATGCATACTATCACTGAACTAATTATTGATTATTATTCGCTATCACATTATGTGATTCAGTTAATAAAAAAGCATGTTCCATAGTTATACATATATCAATGTGCTATTTTGAATAATTGCTATTTTACTTACTGATAAGCTTAGTCATTGTTATACACAGATCAATATGTTATTGATTTTTTATATTGTAGAAACATTAGAATAGGGAGCTCCATTATTTTTCAAAAGGTGAACACTAGAGGGCATGACAAAAAGCTGTAAATTTATAATAATAGATAACCACTTATCTACCAGTTGATTGTTAGAATTTTACTTCTCCTAGTCAAAGTGAGATTTTAATGCTTAAGTACTTGTTTTCCCTTTCTTGTTGTGATTAAGAAGCACATAGGAGAGGATGTCCTTAAAAATGGGGAAATAAGGGAACAGAATGGGTAAAAAGAAAAAGAAGATATAAGATACAAAAATGATTGAAAATTTGACATTCAAAAATTCGTAAAAGGTAAATAAATACTTAGATAATTCTTTATCAAATTTCCAGTAAATCAATTTGGCTACTACCTTATCAAATAAACACTTGAAAATTGTGTTTAAGCATTATCACTAGTTATTCACCCATCATCCTCTGTACCCGATAAGGTTTTCCTTGTTCTTGGAACATGAACATGATTTTTCTCTACACACTCCTCTTAATGCTTTATTTTTTTATTTATATGTTTTCATTTTTTTAGTGATGACATGTTATTGGTTTTTGCTTTTAATATTAATTACGTAACCCCCTCTCCACCCTCAAACTATGAAAATTAATCCAGATCTGTCAAACAATTCCTAGTAATCATGAAATCAATAATGTGCTTTTCATTGCATGGGATTAAAGATAGAAAAAATGTTTAATGGATGATTTGGAGGATAGAAAAAATGTGCTTTATAAGATGATGGGATAGAATAAAATCATTTACGATCGTTAGGGGGCTGCTGCTCTTGGTTATCTGAAATTGAAACTGCACTACTGCAGTGAAATTAGATTTCACTTAGAAATGTGACACACTGATACTACAAACCACTCTTCAACTTAGATTATTTTTGGGTTGCTAAACACCAAATGTGGCTTCAGTAATTAAAGGTATATTTATTAGGAGAATGTTTAATATGTTCAAAGCAACCTATAATAAAAAAAAATTGTTACAGAGATAACTTCTGGTTGAATTACAGGGAAATTAATACAGTGAAAAGAAGGGCTCTGCCATTAAAAGGCTAAAGAGGGGGCAGCAAATCAGAAAAATAAAGTTGATGAGCTCAGGTAAAGGCTTCAAGTTGACGTAGGAAATTCATTAATGCTTAGATTAAGGACTAGAATTCAAATCTTTAGGGGTAGATATTATAATAACTCTATTTAGATTGATTCAATGCTTTTATTTTAGAGTAATGAGCTTTACAGCATTTGGCCACCAATCTCTTGAATATACAAGTCTGATAAAAAATTTAACCCCAAGAATAGTCTTGAGAATATTGTCATGAGCATAGTAGATTGATTTACTCTCATTGATATAGACTTTTATCTAATGAAAATAAAACTGTTAAATAGATATGATTAATTAAAATTTTGTTAATATAAGAAATAACTACATAATATTGATATATCACACTATTAATATAATTTTAACTTTACTAGTATAAATACAATGTTTATATTATTAGTTCATTTTAAAGATTCACTTAATTTTCATATTTGCTATTTGGTTGATGAAATGCGGGGTAAGATTTGGCTATACCCATGTGGTAAACAACCGGTATGACGAGTGGCTCATGTATGCCATTGGTGGGAGTGGCCCGACCCTACCCTTTTTAGTGAAGGTACCTATTTTATTGCTTCGAATGATTTTGCTGCAAAACAGGTAATTAAGAAAGGAATTAAAATAAAAAGTAAGAGCATGAGGACTTTATAGATTTTAATATAAGTTAATAAGTTAATAATGGAACAAGGATATAATTTTTAGCTTGTATATACTGAGGGTGGTTCATTCATTGATGATAGGTTACTAAGAAGGAACCTAATGAAAAGTGGAATGATTGAAAATGGAGAAGTAGCAAAGCCTCAATGGGAATATATTATTCTTTTGCTAAATGGATGATAGTTAAAAGTTACTTTCTTTTGCTATATTTTCTTATAACTTCGATCCCTTTTCTATTGTTAGACTAACCTCACCAAAACTTATATCAGTGATGGTAGTAATGGTTGTTCTGGTTCACTAAAGCCACATTTGAATGGTAATTACTACTTTTGGTGATTTTGACATATTACTAGTGAAAATTTACATTTTCATCATAGAATAACTTGAGAGGGACTTTCACCTATATCCCCTTGATTTGCATATTAATTAAATTTAAGATTTTGATTTACAAATTAATGTCTCTAAAGTGTAGATAATGTAAGCCATAACTATAGTGATTATTTTATTATAATAGATGCTTTCGTTACTTCTACAGGAAGAGAAATTTTCTTTAAGTGTGAATATTTCCTTGTTGTCTTTGTTTATAACTATAGGAGTAGAGAAGCAGAGACTTGCCAGTGATTTTCTTGGAAAATTGAGGGATGGAGAACTTCAAATTATAGCAGAGTTCTCTACGTTGCAATAGCAAAGATAGATAGTGTCTATAATCTAGTTTTGGGGATATGCTTCCATTTTTTATGGTCCATGTTATCCTTGTCTACTTGTTAACAACTGGAGATTAATTTAATATTTTAGCTTTCTTTGGTCACAAATTCTTAGTTTATTATTTGGGATATGATGCTAACAGTTTGTGACGTGGTGTTGTACTAAAAATTTTAGTTGTTTAGTGAATGTCTTTTTGTATATTTCTAACACGAATGAATATATTTGCAGGGAAATTTCCATGAGAGAAGTTATGTCTTCCCATATCGTTTTCCTTCACAAACGCCTGCTCATTGAGCTGAAATTTATATTTCTTACCAATCCGAAGGAGTAAGGTCAAACACTTCATTGATGCACTTGAACGGAGAAAAAGTGGATACATTTTCTTGAGGATTGATTAATCTAATGATAAAACACTGGAGTTTCAATGGAAAAAAAATCATTTCTTTGGGTGCTAGGAATTTTTGTACTGGCATGTATAACTTTGTACCCCATACTGACTAGAGATTGATGTATTTAGAGCATTAAATTTGCTTTTGTACCTGATCTAGACAAATCTTTTCCGATGGATAAGTGCTGTTGTTTAATAATAAACTTCATTTTGCTTTTAAATAGATAGAAATTATTTGTGAGTGTGCTATTTATTTACTTATGACCCACAAATTTAGCAGCCATTTATATGGCCACTAAAGTACATATCAATGACCCAAAAAAGTGAATTTTTGTGTAGTGCATGTTTAAACATATATACATTTAAAAATATAATTCCTTGTTTAATTATTGAAAAAAAGTAAAAATCTATTTAAGAAAAAGAGTTAAAAAAGAGAAGAAAATCCGAAACCCTATTGTTGTATATAAATATATATATAATTTTGGAGAAACCTGATGTTGCATTGCATTCATCCTTCGCCCATCCTCATTTACAACTTGTGCCGCCGGTGGCCAGTTTGGGGGGTAATGCCCCACTTGTGGTATACGACCGACAAAGCAACCGGCCTAAGATTCTATTCCATTATTAAATTCAATAATTGTATATTATTATAATAAAATAATGTCATCAAAATTGGATAGGTGAAATTTGTATGGGGGATTAAATTTAAATATATATTAGTTCTTAGTCTTACGACGAATGTAAGCAACTGGAAAATCAACGTTTCTACTGTTTTTTTTTTTGTTTTTTTTTTTTTTGTAGTTCTAATAATCTTCCTCCCATGGGGGAAGGAGATTAATACTGTAATTGTATTTGATTCAAATCGGATACAGTTTTGACCATGGTATGATACAACTTAAATATTTAGTGATTAACCTCTTTTACCCCTCTCTTCAATATCAAATAAGAACATCCGTCCGTACAATAACTTTTATGTAAAAGGTTCATGAAATGCATGATCGTTTGTTTGATTTGTTTTCTAGATGGTTTGGTCATGATTATGATTATGCATTCCTGATTAATGCATGTTTCTATTATTTTAGAAGATCTATTGTACTTACTTTAAAAGGATTGCCCTAATTGTTAATTAAGTCAACCTTTTGCTTGCATTTGGAATAATTAATTCTTAAATCTTAAGTACTTTATTCTCAATTGATCCAAATCTAAATACGATCTTACATGATGATTGGTTTGTAATGGTTTGGGTGACCAGTTATAAATTCGATTTTAAAAAATTTAATTTAATTAGAATTAAATTGAAGTAGAGTAATTTATATTTTAAAAAATATTTTAAAATAATTGTAGCAAAATTTAATAAAAAAAAATCCATCGCCATACAAGTTATAATTTTTCACATCGACTCAAACTTGATTTTAACTAAATAATCAAACACATTTTTTTTTTCAAATAAAATTGAGTTGAACACTTCTAAAGTCGCATGTTTGAGTTTCTCCATTATTGAACCAAGCATAACATTAATCTTAATACATGGAAATGAGTCAAAATATAATTTTGTCATACAAAATAAAAAATTGCACTCAGCCTATGCAGTAGTAGGATTGGTCATCTCCTTCTAACCATTTTTTAGCACAAAAAAATCAATTACATTTTAGAAATTTTATTGTTGAGTTTTTCTGTATCATAAACAGGAAATTAATTTTAACCACTTAAAAATGTTCTTTTATTGATGTTTGAGACGTTTTACCTACAATTTAAAGTAGGGGTTAATGGCTACTAATAATGTGGGAAGTTATACAAAATGCATGAGATATTGGCAGAAAAGAAGGAATTGAAAAAAGGATGATGTGTTAGCCTTTTATATTGTCTAGTTTAGTTTTAATCTGTCACAGTAGTTTTTAATTAAGAAAGTTTTTAACGTTGCTTTTATGATAAAATCTAGGAATTAACTTATCTTTGAGGAGGCAAAAAAAATATTAAACTAATTTTAATATATTACCATTGTATATTGTTTTTTATAATGCCATTAAATTACACATTATCCTATCCTATCATTGGGTAATTGATTTAATTTCTCAAATAATTGCTATTGGGAACTTAAACTAATATAAATTTTTAAATAATAAACTGTCCCTACAGCTATAGGGATATTTTTTTTCATGTCTCTAAAAACTTTTGAATTTGTATTCGTATACATAATATCTTTGTTCACCGTTATCCCTATAAATGTTTAAACATATAAATTTAAAAATTAATTTTATTTTCTTGATTATTGAAAAAAAAAAGTAATATAAATATGTGTAAGAAAAAGTGTTAAAAAAAAAGAAAATCCAAAACCCTGTTGTTGTTGTATATAAATATATAGATATATTTTTTCCGTCGACCACTCTCACTTAGAACTGAAGAGGCTGGCCCACCATTGACTGTTGGTCCATCCCTTTCTTTTCATCAAGAGTGGCCCACAAACTAAGCCCGTAAGAAACAAAACGTTGAGCAAGAAAGTGAAGCACTTAAATTATATAAATCAAGAATGAAGAAAAATAAGGAAAATTTGTGCGTGCTAATGGCTAAAGTATATTCTCTAATGTGTAAAGTTTTTGTGGTTTGGTTACTTTAAGTGTCTTTATCACCCTAGTTTTTGGACAGTTGGTCACACATCAGTGCTAATTGGACACTCACTAATACTATAAGCAACGTGGGTGGCTAACTTTGTTTGTGTTCCCATGAGACATAAGAAAGTCTGATTTTGTTGTGCGCTTTAAGTACCTAAAAGTCACTTATCCAACGTGATTTTCAAACAGATGCACATGATTAAAGATATATTCACAAATACGTGTCCCATAAAATTATCATTGTTTTCTTTTCCATCCTAAAATAATTACATTGCTTCATAATGTTTCTGAAGTATTTGGATTGTGCAAGTGTCTGGGTTTGTTTTGATTAGTTGTGATTTTGAGCATTCAATTTGGAAGATATTGATTTTCAACAAAATTTAATTGCGTTAGTTTATGTACTCCATTTAATGATGGTAAACTAACGTAATTAAGTTTTGTAAATGATAGTAAATTTTTTTTACTATCATTTAATTAAAATTGAATTTTCACTTTGCTAATTATTGTGGCCTCAATTACAAATGTTTTTTGTTCGAATTATTGAAATGAAAATTTAATTTTAATTTTAATTATAATAACCAAAGCATACTAGTTGCATTTATTTTTATTTGTCCATTTTAGAATATTCGTATAGATTAATAAATGTAATTAATATCCTCATTTATAATAAAAATATTTTAAATTTCTAATGTACTCTTTACTATCATATTTCTTATTTATGGCAAGTGTATAAAATGTTTAAGAATTAGGGGAAGATAAAGATATAATTAAAAATAATAATTAATGTTATTCTAATTTTTCAAAATAAATAAATAAAATCAAAAGCAAATAGGTAGAATATAACAGAGATAGTGTCAAAATATTACCACTATTTTTTCCTTTAATTGTTATAATCTCAGCAACCTTTATCACTATTGTTAATTGAATCTGACATGACATAAAAAAAAGCCCAAAAAAGAAAAGAATTCAAAAAATTTTAATTGCTCCATGTTCGTTAGATCCACTCTAAGAGAGCTTAACTCTATAACTTTGTATATTCAGGTCTTTTTTTTTGTAAAACTATCATAACTGCATTTTACATTATAATTTAGGGTTAATTAAGTTTTAAAATTTTTACATTTTACCTTAAATATGATTAAAATTTTTAAATTTTTTTGTCATAATTTTTAGTTTTTATAATTAAAATACATAATTAAATGATAATGTAATAATTATTAAAATTGCACATATTATTTTAAAAAATAATAATTAAAGAGGTAATATATAACGATTTTAAAGATTGTCATACGGTATATTTTACAACATATTGTAATGACAAAGTCTAAAGATTAGGGTAGGAATTTTAAAAAAATTATATTAACTAGTCAAATATTTATTTTAAAATTAAAAATTAAAAATTAAAAAGTTTTAAAAATTTAAAACTTAAATAATTCTATAATTTACATCACAAAGTATACATTCAACTTATCTTATTCATATTACTAAGAAGTTTTAGAATATTTAACCATTAAATGTTAGGTTGGATTTACATTGTGAGTGTACGCTCAAGCTGTAAAAAATTTATCCTTCTAAAACTTTAAAAGTATTACTAATATATTCTTTTTAACATTATGTTATATTATTTATTAAATTTTATTAAAAAATAATTTTAAAAAATATTAATTAAATAAAAACAAGATCATAAAAATTTATAATTTTTAATAAATTTCAATCAATAATAAAAATATATTAAAAAAAGTGTATTAAAAAATATAATACTAACATTTTTTATTATTACTTTGTTAATTCTCATACTATTTATATTAGAAAATGTATTGTTAACCAGAATGTCTTTGTGAAACTTCCACCTTCACTTACTCATTATACCATTACTTTTACCCTCTTTATCATTAAAAATAATTTGATTTGCGAGCCTTTATGCAATTAGATAAATAAATTTATTTTTACTAGTTTGTAATATTTTTTTTTCTTCTCTTTCTCTTGTTAACACTAAGGTTTTATTTTATTTTTATTATTATTTTAAATATTTTTATATTATACTATTTATTTTGATTATTATATTATTTATAATATTCATTTTTTTATTTTAGAATTAATAATGATAGATTTATTTTATTTTATTTTATTTTTTATAATTTTTATATATGCTATTTATTTTAATCGTTATTATATTATTAATTTTTATAGA